>SPJY01020124.1:774150-805290 GCA_005191435.1 Raddia distichophylla | reverse complement strand
CCCCTGCCCCTACCCGCCGCCGCAGTGCCCCTCGCCATGGCCGCCGCCGTGCGGCTGCGCCAACCCCTCGGCTTGCGGCTGCCACCCCGCCAAGCTGCCGCCGCCGCCGCCGTGGCTGCCGTGTGGCTGGTGCCACACGCCGTACTGCTGGTGCCACGCCACCAAACCTGCGCCTCCGCCGGCCGAGCCCAAGTCCAAGCCCGAGCTGAAGCCGCCTGAGCCCAAGCCCGAGCCGGCGAAGGCGCCGCACGCGTGCGGGTGCCCGACGTGGACATCGTGCCGCTGCTACTCCTCTTGCCCGCCTCCGTACCCTTACCCGATGATCGTCTGCGAGGAGCCCCCGCCCGCCTGCGCTGTCATGTAGCTGCTATCTGCTTGCAGGAATAACTGAACCCGGCGAGCTACCTGGGCCAGGAGCTCTCGGCCGGTTCGATCGATTATTGTCGGATCGATGGATTGATCGATCATTCCTTTCGTCATCGAGCTTGCGTCAGATCGATGATGTTGTAATGTCGTCGAAGCGATGTGTATCTAATTAATTAGTACGTTTTATGGCACCAGACAACAAGGTGATGTGTACCTTGTTCAGTTGCTGCGAAAATAAAAAATGATGTGATGGTTGGAGGAGATGCATGCATGTATTCAATATTCAATGTGCCGTCGAGTGTGATGCTTGGTCACAGCCGTCGGAAAAAAAGTATGGGCCGGCCCATTAGATTGCTTCAATCTCGACGGACAGATTTTGGCCGTCGACAATGGTTCATGCTCTACTGGTGGGCTGGCCCATTGAATTTTCTCTTTTTTAAAATATTTTTCTAATTTGCAGAGTTGTTTATTTAGCAATTTAATTAAAAATGAACTTAACTTAAAATCAAAATATGAAACGGTCCCAAATTTTGGGAAAAATATATAATGGTACAAGATGTTATTATGTTGCATACTAATTTTTTAAATAATTTTTATTTATAATTAATGTTAGGTATAATATATGTATATATAGTTAAAACTAAAAAATTGTATTAATTTTTTTAAAATGGAATATTTTGTTACATTCCAATGCAATGATCTATGTACAATGGTGTTCCGACTAAATGG
This sequence comes from Raddia distichophylla, assembly GCA_005191435.1. NCBI lineage: Eukaryota > Viridiplantae > Streptophyta > Magnoliopsida > Poales > Poaceae > Raddia > Raddia distichophylla. The sequence goes on along the minus strand of SPJY01020124.1, from coordinate 804,195 downwards.
TGCATTATTTGAAAATTATAATATCCTTGTCACCCGTATTTCATAAAATTATATAGAATGCTAACTAATACTCTGGCCGATATAACCACTTACATATGTAACTCCGTTTGCGTACATAATTTGAGCATACGAATTTTTACGATGGTAAATTTTCATGTCGTAAACAATATTTGCCATTACGAAGCACCAAAGAATTTTTTTAAAAAATTTTAAAAATTAAATAAGCTATTTTGACCACCAAAAGGAGGTGCTGCACTAGCCGTCGAGATTGACTGTATTCTCGACGGCATAAGAAATAGCCGTCGAGACAGGATACATTTGACGACGGTAGTCAATGCAAACCGTCGAAATTAGTATTTCTCGACGGCTGCGGATAATGAGCCGTCAAGATTTGCTCAGCCCGCTACCCGACTGTTAGGTCTCTTTCTCGACGGCTACGAGCCATCGAGAAAAGTGACCACCAGGCCACGTCATCTTTGAGGGCGTTCTCGACGGCTCTAACTAGCCTAGGCCTACCACCCCCCCACCAGTATCTCTCGACGGTTCCAAGCCGTCGATATTTGTTGCGACGATTCATATGTCGGTAATCTCGACGGCTTCCGTCCGTCGTGATAGATTGTGGCCTTTCACGATATGACACGTGGCTGGTGAAAGTTATCTCGACGGCTGACGGCCGTCGAGATAGAGCTCTGCCAACGGTTGAAAGGGTCAGGCTGGGATAGATATTGGCCTTTCATGTTGTGACACGTGGGTCCCATTGGTTAGACGGTGACTGGTGGAAAAGGTAGTCACGACGGCTTATGGCCGTCGAGATTAGTGAATATAAGTTTACTGCGCTAGGACTTAGGCAATTTCGCCTAAGTCCCTGTCACTCGCATCCACCGTCGCACGCCCGTCGTCGTCTCGCGCCGTCCGCTCCGCCAGCATCGCTGTGCCCCCGCGCCGCCAGTATTGCCGCGTCGCTGCGCACCCGCGGATTAGACGTAAACCTGCTTAATTTGCTCACAGCAAATGAGATGTCAGGTCTAGTTGCTCCGGCTAAATACATAAGGGACCCAATTATTTGTGAATATCTCAATTGATCTTTCCCTAACCCGTTATTTTTGCGAAGCTTTACACTTGCATCATAAGGGGTTGGGGACACTTTCACTACTAGAAATGTAACATTTATCGAGCGTAAAGAGGCAAATCCTACGGACCCTCGGTAAAGAAAAAAGTGGCCGACGGTTTGTAGTTTTCCGACGGTTACGTTGAGAACGCTCGGTAATTATTACTTTCTCCGACGGGGCAGGCCATTTACCTAGAGTGCGTTAGTGGCTCTCGGCCATTTGATGAAATCACCGACAGGGGAAAATCTTTACCGTGTGTGGAAGTACAACCCTCGGTCATTGCAAATAGTTACCGACGGTTTTTAGGAAACCCTTGCCATTCAATAGGTCATGGGTTCGAATCCTATGCAACACACATTTATAATTAACTTCATTTAATGGGAAAAAAATGGTGTCAAAGTTCAAGTATGTATAGAGAGGTTCATCTTGATAGGAAAATATTTTTTCTATTTCATTCGTTAAATTTGGTCATATTTATTCCACTACATTTTTCCATTGTTTACCATTTCTGTCAGTGTGTTAAAGCTACTCACTCATACTTTTCTCGAGTGTTCTCTATTTCCGACGATAAGTGAAAGTCACTCACCCATGCATTTTTTGAGTGCTTCAAAAACTGTCGCTAAATTCATTCCCGAGGGTTTCGTCGGTAATTGCATGAATTACCCACCATGGGTGGCCGAGGGGAAGTTACCGACGGTATACGCTCGGCCATATACATGTCCTACGGTATTTTCTAATTGCCGACAGTATTTGCACACTCGGTAAAAGTTAGAATTCTAGTAGTGGTCGCGTCTAGCCCTAGCTGTCGCCCCGCCATCTCGTCATCGGAGGTACGTGTTGAGAGGAGCGTTATAAGGACGCTTATAAAGAGGAGCACGGGGAGGAGAGCAATCCAGAGGAGGCTCCCCTCGATCCTCATGTGATTCATAAGCACATGGGGGCAAGGCTCACGGGCGCCTGACGATCGGTGGCGACCACTTACGGTAAGATCTCTTTCGTACACTTGTATATTATGATTGTAAAACTGACTGCTATATTATGCATGTTGTAGGTCTTCAGAGTATAAGCCCAAGGTTCGGGCTAGCCAGAGCGGCGGTGAGACCTGTCGCCAGCTTGAGGAGCGCTTAAAGAGGAAGAGGGAGCAGCAGCAGAAGAGGCACGAGGAGGAGCGGGCCCATGATAAAGAAATGATAAGGGCCATGCAGGAGAGCCTGAGGGCAGCGTAGGAGCAGCAGCAGAAGAGGCACGAGGAGGAGCGGGCCCATGATAGAGAAATGCTAAGGGCCATGCAGGAGAGCCTGAGAGCCACGCAGGAGGACTACGACACAAGGCTTCGACAGCTTGAGGCGTTCGTCACCGGGGTAACTCATTCGCAGTTCAATTCTTTTTTATAGATGCATATCTTATCATTTGTACTAACGAAATCAAATATATGTGCAGACCGGTCCAAGTGGTCACGGGGGGCTTGCGGGCAGCTCCTCGAGCCAGGTGGGGACTGCGGGTCCCTACATAGGTGGCCCGGCCATGTACGGTAGCCACCCAGTCCTTCGAGGCACCTATGTTGGGCAGGGCGGCTACCCTGTACAGACGGCACCACCGGGCACCTACGGGACCCAGCCGGCGTACGTCCCCACGCCCAACTACCCAAACGTCAGGCATCCCTGGTTCCGTGATCCAGCGGTAAGTCTCCTAAGCCACCCAGTCCTTCGAGGCACCTATGTTGGGCAGGGCGGCTACCCTGTACAGACGGCACCACCGGGCACCTACGGGACCCAGCCGGCCTACGTCCCCACGCCCAACTACCCAAACGTCAGGCGTCCCTGGTTACGTGATCCAGCGGTAAGTCTCCTATGCCAAATCAATACACTATCGCATAGTACATATATGTCAACTTACTAATTGAAAAATCTCAAAGGGTTAGGGTTCTATGATGTCTACACCTCCGTCCTTCGTGCCACCTCCTCGGGACGACGCGCAGCAGGGGGACGATGCCTCAGCAAACATGGCCGCCAACCTCGCGGAGCAGCTCTTCGGGACGCCACCACAACAGCCATGATCGATGTTTGATTTATTCTGTTCATGATGTTGATTTATTTGATGTTTGTGAATGTGCATTTGATGTTTGTGATCTATATACTGCGATGTTTGTGATATATTGAATTTGTAGGAGGTATATGTGTATTTTTGAAATTGTGGAAAATTTGAATGCGGGGACTATTTTGGGTTTGCAGGTTGCAGCTGCTGCTGCTGCTGGGTGCAGTAGTGGCTACAAAATTATTATGATTTTTACAAGTTTTAAAATATATTTTGCTGTTTTTCAATTATTCTCGACGGCTAGAACTTGGTCGTCGAGAAAAATCAATGGCCCACCTGCCACCTCAATTGCTTCAGGGACCAGCGGAGAATCTATCTCGACGGCCTTAAGCCGTCGTGAATAAACGTCCAGGCCCACCTGCCAACGCCGTCCAGGCGGAGAGGCTATCTCGACGGCCGTTGGCCGTCGTCAATAACTAGTGGGCTGGGCCGGCCTACGGCCTGCGTAAGAACAATCTCAATGGCTTTCGGCCGTCGAGAAAGGCACCACCAGCACGTCGTGCCTGCCCGGTGCATGTATCTCGACGGCAGCACCGAAGCCATCGACAAAACTTAATCACGACGGCCGAGCCGTCGAGAAAGACTATCTCTCTCAACCGTGCTTTCTCGACGGCCAAATCTCGACGGCTGGCCGTTGAGATTACTCTTTCTCGACGGTTTTGCTATCTTTCTCGATGGCTTTAGTCGTCGAGAATTTCACCAATTCGCGTGGTGGCGGTAATCTTCTCCTTCGCGGGCTCCGCTCCAGTGTCTGGCAGCGCCGCCGTATCCTTTCCGTCGGCGTTGAGCTCCGTGGCAGTGGGGTTTCCAAGCTTGGCTGACTGGCTCGGGCCATGGCCGCAGAAGCATAGCCAGAACACCCAGTTTTTGCCGGTGTTGTTAATTGGCATGATCGTCTATCGATCAAACTTCGCCTTCTTGGTGAACATCAGTGCATGTGCATGCTATATATATAAATGTATGTATGTATGTACATATGTATGTACATACATACGTACGTACATACATACATGTATGTATGTATGTATGTATGTATGTATGTATGTATGAGAGTACTCTAACAAAAGTACTACTTTTTCTGACCATCGGATTTGTACCGGCCTGCACCCTCCCCCTCCCCCGATTCACCTCTCCTTTTAAAAAAAAATCGGCGCCGCCCTACGCCCGCCGTCGTTCGCTCCCATTGTCGCCTTCATTCCACCCCCTCAGTGATAACAAAACTGGGGTTAACCGAACAAAAAACACAGTTAACCAGCAAACCGGTCCGAGTCGTCTTTGGAAAATCGGTCGGTTAGGTTTGAATTAAATTCAAATTTGGTTCTAATTTGAAAATCCGTGAAAAAATCTGAAAAAATTCCATAAAATAGTAAACATTATTATATTACTATTGGCTGAAACAGAACTTAAAAATTTGAAATTTTCATGTGTTTTTCGGTTGATATGATTGAAAATAAATAAAACAAATAAAAAATAGCATATGCCATATTTAATGAGCTCTGCGTCCTCCGGTGCTCCCCCCACCCAGCAACCCGTGACCCAGGGCACCCATCTCCACTTCTCCAGCCTCCCCTCTGCTCCAGTGCTCCTCCCCTCCTGAGCGCTACGGCCGCGCGGCTAGCCGGCCAAACCGAACGGTTAGCCGGCGGGATCGAGTGGATCGGGGGCAGATCTAGCGATTAGCCGGCGCGGATCGGGGCGATTAGGCGGCTAATTAACCGATTAGTTTGGCTAACCAGCGCGGCACAGCGGCTAGCCAGTCCTGCATGGGGGCATGGGCGAGCGACGGCGGCTGACCGGAGATTCGCCAGCGGCTAACTGAGCTTCGCTAGCGGCTTTTCTAGGTAACCAGGCGGCTAGCCGAGGCAGCACAGGGCAGGCGAAACACGGGAGATGCGCCAGCGGCTGGCCGGCGCTGCGCCAGCGGTTAGCCGGGGAAACCGGTCGGCTAGCCCGATCTGCCTGGCCGTGGTGCCCCCCCAAAAAAATAATCACTGTACTGCTAGTGTTAGGGTTAGGATTAGGATTTTGTATGATACCAAAATTATTATTTTTTATTACGAAGAGATTTTGTGTTGCAATGCAGTGAGACGTTGAACAAATGGCGGATGAATCTAGCGATCCGGTTTGGGAGTGTGGTCACAAAGTGAAAGCGGGATTCAAATGCAATTTCTGCAAAGAAACAAAAGCGGGAGGCGGCGTAAGCAGATTTAAGCACCACTTGGCTGGTCGTGGCAGCAATGTGAAACCTTGTAAATCTGTCCCTTCTAAGGTGAGGGACTTCTTTCGACGGTATCTAGATAGAACCGCCGAAAAAAAGACCAAGAAAGCAAGAGATCGGCTTCGATTGGAAGAAGCTGTAGCATCGGGAGGGAGAGGTAGAGGGGCTTGGCAGGCGTAGGGGCACCACGTGGGGGGTTATGGTAGTGGTGCAGGCGGTTGGCAAGGCACACCGGGTGATGACAGTGGTGCACCACGCCCCTGGTCGCACCCACTCACGGGGGATTGGTTACATGTGATCTTGGAATTTTTGGGAGTGGAGGACAAGGATGGCAGTAGCAGTGCACGGGGGTTACAATGAGCAAGAGCAATATGAACGGGCCATGGCTGCGTCGAAGATGGAGTCAGACTTTAGGGAGCGGGCAGGAGAAAGGTATGAGCATGGCGGTGGAAGTAGGGGTGGTGCTCGCGAACCTGAGCCTAAATTAGGGAAGCTACGGCAAATGTTCTCATGATCGAGCTCACAAAGGGAACCTCGAACTATTGATGCCTCATCCACGGTTTAGCAAAGAACTGACAGAGGCAGGTTCTCACAGGAAGGCAAAAAGGCGAAACGTTTACTTGGCATGGGTGGGCCAGATGGTTTCACGCGTCCGGCATTCCTGGGAGGAAAGCCGATAGTCTTTACTTTGTCGCTGCCATAAGGGAGACACAAAGACTAGGTAAAAAAGTTAAAATTGTTTTTTTCTACTTTATGCACTACTTTGTTGCCAACTAATCATACTTTGCCATATGTTGCTTGTGTAGGAGAGACGGTGCAATCACCAAGCGGTTGGGATATTGATGGAATATACTTAGATGACGAGGAGACTGAGATAAAAATAGAGATGGAGGTGTGAAAACAAGATTGGGGTCACTATGGAGTGACTGTAATGTGTGATTCTTGGACGGGGCCGACTGACATGAGCATCATAAACTTCATGATGTACTGCAATGGCACAACTTACTTCTACACATCAGTAGATGCAACGAACCAGACACAGGACACTAAATTCCCCGTCGAGGTATACTCCGTCAATTTTGTTGTTGTTTTACGCTCTATTACCGTCGATTTAATGTGGGCATTTTTTCATGCAGACAATACATAAGGTGCTGCTGGAGGTAGGGGTGGAGAATGTTGTCCAAATTGTCACGGACAACAGTGCCAACTACAGGGCGACGTGCTTGAAACTGAGTAAGAAATACATGTCTATCGTTTGGCAGCCCTGTCTGGCTCACACTATCAACCTGATGCTGAAGGATATTGGGGAATTCCCCAAAAATAAAGAAATCGTTGATAGTGTAAAGAGGATATGCCGATGGCTATATAACTCTAGAAAGCTTCATGATATGATGAAACAAGCCATTGGCCGAGAGTTAGCGAAATGGAACGCAACTAGATTTGGCACCAACTACATTTTCTTAGGGAGCTTTTTGAAGCATAAGAGTGCTTTTATGAAATGGATGACAAGTCAAGAGTTCCAAGCTACCTCATACTGTCAGTCTGAGGATGGACAATATGAACATCAAAATTTGTCATATCTACATTGGTTGGCTAGAATTAAAGAGTGCATTGATTCAGTGGAATACTTATATGCTTTTCTTCGTATGGCTGACTGTTGGCGATTCTTACGCTCTTAGAAATTAATCCGCAAGCGGACGGATATCGCCTATAGTTTTCACCTAGGAGTATTTCAAGGTATCGAATCCATAGGGAACGAGGGAGAAAGATAATTCTAATATCTATATTATCTAGATACCAACCAGCTAGCTGAGGGGTAAATATGATACGATAAATAGACCGGTGACACACACACTGTAGAATGCTACGATAATTAGGCAGACAGTTGGGAGGACAACGAGGCGAGTTTAATAAGTTCGTAAATGTTGAGTTATTCAGTTTATTGAGAGAGCTTGGGCAATAACGATCAGTGGTTCACTTAATATTCGTCGTCGGAGCTCGGACACTCACTACCACCCGCTATCCTGAATTGGAATCCCGAATGGTTATGATCGTTCCGATTTGGCTCTACTGATCCAAAGCTGGACGCTGTGGGTTACACACGAGATAATTAATATCTATGGATGGATAGGGCTGTCACCACCTACCACCTACCACATATACGTGGGCCCGGGTGTAAACCGAGTTTGTCCTAATCTCAGACACCACGTCTGCTACTATTTCTAATCAACCTTCCTCGGATCCTAGGAAGATGATCTAGGTTCAATACTTAGCTCTCTAAGTATACGAGTGAGAACCTAAACTGATTCCAGACGAATACAAGCTACCGGTAAGGCTAATCCACACAACTCATATATGTAGATATGCTCAATCTCAAATAAAGCTCAACTATTTGAATCCAACAAATACACCAAACGGACGTTTCTCCATATTAGTTCCAAATGTGGTATCGAAGGTAGCAACATCGCCGACGTGTGCATAATCTATTATCATTCTCGCATCAGCCCAAAAGATATTTGCTATTTGTTCTTCACTATCTAGTTGCAAAGCATAGAAAAATGAAGGATTTTCTGCAACCTTGTTTTGAAAGTAATGCAACAAACCACCAGCTTCCCCAAACTTCATCTCCTTTTGGCGTTTAGTCCGCAAATAATTCTTGTGATCTTGAGCAGTGTATCCAAGGTTTGTTGACCCTCCAACATGCCTGCTAGCTAGCTCATGAGCAGTTCTTGGCCGAACACCTGAATCATCTGCCATTTCTATTTCAAAGGCTTGCACCGCCGATATGCTTCGTTGCGATGGCATTAAATGGGCTGTTTCTGGAGTTTGGAGCACATGGTTGTGTTTAATAATCAAATCAACTACCTCATATTTTGCGGTACTTCTCTTCAAGGACACTCCCATGCGTGCCTTACAATCAGTTCTTGTCTCCGCTCGAGCATTTTTCGTTAAATAATCTCTTTTGTCTTTGCCTCGAACGCCTTGTTTGTTGCATACAAATCTGCATGATGTCACTAGTCCATCAGATTTACTTGTGTTCCCATATTTCTTCCTAGTACTAAAGCCTATCCGACCTCCATAATAGTTCCAAAAACTTTGCGCCTCCTCCACATTATTAAATGTCATCCCAACTTGAGGAATCCAACTTGGCAATGCATAATCTCTACAAATAACAAAATTAAGGTAGAATTATTATCCATTTTTTTATTAACACAACATGATACAACATACATCTTGATGACAGTTGAGAGGTACAGAGGAATGAATAAATGAATGAATCACTCGTATGGTCAGTGGGAACACATGATTTATACCTTTGCTCTAAAGTTGGAGCTTCTTTGCCCGATGGATTCATATGTTCTTGGTATCCCTTGCTGGCTGTCATCAATGGGGATTCAATTTGATCACCACCGAGCTGAGCCATTGCAGGGGGCTGGATTGAACGGTTAATGGGACTACACAGTGCATCGTGAGAACGATCTAGAGGAGGATCGGGAGGGCGATTAGCCAGCATTGGATTGAGAAGGGATTTAGGGTGCTCCATTGGGGCATGCTACGAGTAGCAGGGGCACGAGGAGGGAAAAGAAAGCGGAAAACAATGGGGGTCGTGCCCAAACTCCCGCCCAAACACGGCCAGAATATGAGAGTCCTCATCGGTTCGTGTTTTAACCGTTGAATCTGAGATGTCCTGTTGGATACGGTCTCCACAGCCCTCTGCCTTGGACTCACTTAAGGCAGAGGATACGCTTCCGGTTTTCAAACTGGTATTCAAGCCCCGAACCGTCCCGACGTGATCCGGGCACCAACTGCTAGCTTGCGCTGGCCCCAATGCCATGCCCCCCATGGTCCGATCCTACACCACATATAGAGCTCGCTCCCCCCAGCCATTCCTCCATCTCCTCACCCCTGCTCCTCCCGGACTCACGACCATCACTGGCTCTAGCTTAGCTGCTCCTGTGTGCTGATCAGTTGCCGAGTCCCACGGTACGTATACTGCACTGCACTGCACAGTGATCGGTCCATAATCAAAGGGTGCTGCTAGGCGGAGGTGAGATCCGTTTCCGTTGGAATCACTTTCGGTGGATTACTGGATCGGACGCTGTTTCAGATTTTTTTCGAGTAGTTTCGTCCGGTTTCACGTGGTTTTGTGTAGTTTTACGAGGTGGTTTCGTGTAGTTTTTATAAAGTTTTAAATAGTTTCGTCAAGTTTTATATATGGTTTCAAAATTTCACATATTTTCAAGAATTATCACATACATCGCGTTTCATAAAAATTACATATGACGTTACCAACAAATATGCTGACATCATCCTTGTATTTTAGCTCGTTCGTTACAAAGATCATCCGTATTGGCAAGTATATATTCTAAAAGCAGAATCCTGATGCATGGGCATGCATGCATGGCTGCTGGCTACTTGCGACGCGTGCATGCGATCGTGTATGTATGCAGGTGTGCAGATGCCGACGTCGACGCTGATCATCACGGTTGACCCGGATTGCTGCCGCTGCAGCGCCAAGCTCCAGAAGGTCCTCAGCTGCATCCAAGGTACGTGCGTACATCTCGCAGATGATCACCTTGTATATGTGCTCGGCCCGTTTGCATCCGACATGCATGCATATTTGCTTTGATGCGTACGTACGTACGTGGGGATATGTGCGTACATCTCGCAGATGATCACCTTGTATATGTGCTCGGCCCGTTTGCATCCGACATGCATGCATATTTGCCTTGATGCGTACGTACGTGGGGATATACACGATGCATATATGCAGATCGGGGCGAGTTCGTGATCGACAAGATCCTGTACGAGGGGGACAAGGTGCTGGTGTCGGGGCCCTTCAACGCCGAGCTCCTCTTATGCAAGCTCTCCTGCAAGCTCCACAAGATCATCAAGGACATCCAGGTCGCCAAGCCGCCAACTCCCAAGCCCGACCCCTGCAAGAAGCCGCCCTGCGACGAGAAGAAGCCCGACAAGCCGCCGTGCAAGGTGGTCTGCCCCTGCCCCTGCCCCTGCCCCTGCCCGCCGCCGCCGTGTCCCTCGCCATGGCCGCCGCCGTGCGGCTGCGCCAACCCCTCGGCTTGCGGCTGCCACCCTGCCAAGCTGCCGCGGCCGCCGTGCGGCTGCACCAAGCCCAAGCCCAAGCAGCCGGAGTGTCCGCCGGCGAAGGCGCCGCACGCGTGCGGGTGCCCGCCGTGGACGTCGTGCCGCTGCTACTCCTCTTGCCCGCCTCCGTGCCCTTACCCGATGATCGTCTGCGAGGAGCCCCCGCCCCCCTGCGCTGTCATGTAGCTGCTATCTGCTTGGAAGAATAAACTGAACCCGGCGAGCTACCTGGGCCAGGAGCTCTCGGCCGGTTCGATCGATTCTTGTCGGATCGATTGATCGATCGATCATTCCTTTCGTCATCGAGCTTGCGTCAGATCGATGATGTTGTAATGTCGTCGAAGCGATATATGTGTATCTAATTAATTAGTACGTTTTATGGCACCAGCACCAGTGTGATGTGTACCTTGTTCAGTTGCTGCGAAAATAAAAAATGATGTGATGGTTGGAGGAGATGCATGCATGTATTCAATATTCAACGTGCTACAGCTAGCTAACTACTGTGCTTCACTAGCTGTTTGTCGCGTGGTTGTACATACTGTGAGGCATGTCATTTGAATACTTTTCCTCGACTCCGAAATATTTTGATACAAATAGTTGAAGTTCATTTTACGAAAGAAAATAAGACGGATTTATGGAAGTGTGGAGTTGTGACAATATTCCTGTGTAATGACTAATTACCATGGCGGGACTTCCCTCGGCTAAGCTAAAATCTGCGTTTCCAGGTGCACCTCTCTCCTTTCAACTTTCCTGTATTGATGATGATGAAAGCTAGCGGGAGGACGTCCTAAATCCAATGATTGAAACCAAGAATACAATACTGCTTGTTTAATTAGTAGTAGCATGTCCCAGGCCATCATGGAAATTTTGCATGTAATACGTACATGCAATGGTGATATGGAGCCCTGCAATAATACATGTTACTGTTTATACGCATGTTACAACTTCAAAACCTACAAGCACAAATGTTTAGACGATCGTACCTGCAGGTGAGAAGGGGAATTTATCTCCGAATCGGCTAGTGTTTTACTCAATGCCAATGGAAAAACCTTAGAAACAATCCTCCGAAACTGCTCGCCAAACTGGCCGTTACCTCTTAGTCGAACACCAAGAGTATGTCACCGAGCTCGTGTTCAGCAAGAAACACGCCTCCCTGACATAGCTTACTGATTCAAAACGGGACAAGCTCACATATTTTTCCGGTGCTAAAAACTTACACCTTTTCTTGGTACTTGGCCATCTTTTTATACTAGAGAAATTACAAGACTTCTACTCAAATTAGAACTACTAATTCTAAACAAACTCCATCTCTGGTTCTTTTACTTTTAGATAAACCTAATCCTACTTAAACTAGACAAACCTATCAAGATTAAATCCAACAATCACCCCTCTAATCTTGATCATAATCTTCTAGCCCGTCTCCTCGAACTTGACGCAATCTAATGGCTTGATAAATATGTTTCCTTGCACAGTCCTCACGCCCATTTAACATGTTCACAATCTTGACAGGTTGCAGCCCAAACTTGTCCTTCAAGTCACCTCTGCATACTCGGTTCTTCTTTTTCTTCTTTTCATCGTCTTCGTTTTCTTCTTCATCATCATCTTCTTTTTCTTCTTCTTCACTATCGTTGGTGCCATCTTTATCTCCTTCTCCTCCTTCTCTGTATCAGCTGTCTCCTCTATGGCACATAAAGGAACTGATTTCAACACATCTGTTAGGTCGATTGGAGTTGCACTTGATGTTCCCCGCTTGAACATTTCAGGTGGTACAACCTTTTCATTCACTTCTTGTTGACTATGCTCATTGGTATATATGTTTAATTGAATCATATATAACCTATGTTTGGATCTTTTTACCTTCATGAGAAGCTTCCCACTTTACTCATAGACCCATAGATCTTCCGTGTGCATGATCACTTTGCATCCGTTTTCGACAAACTGTTCCAAACTGATGATGTTTTTTTAAGAGACTTGGTATAAAATATACCTCGGAGAGCACATGTTGTTCTCCGTTCTTGCAGTGGAGAAGAATTGACCCTTTTCTCTTTATCTCCATAATAGACCCATCACCAAATTGAACTTGTCCTTGAAAACTGTCATCCAACTTCTCGAATAATGACCTCTGCCTTGTCATATGGTTGTTTGCACCATTGTCCAAATACCGCTTCGTGGATGTTGGTTGTGTTTCACTCTCGACACACGACCTCGTCATCACCTTCTCTTTACTCAAAAGCACCACATCATGTATCTTTTGAACATGTGTGGAGAGAAGTAGGCATGGTTTATCATTAACGTCTTTATGGATGAGATTCGCCTTCCCATTGTGCCAATCTCGATTACGACCAGATTTTTGGCACTCAAATGTATAGTGCTCATATACATTGCAGTTAAAGTACTTGATCTTATTCCTATCCTTTACACCCCTGAAGTTTTGTTTGCTGTTGCTTGACTTGTGATTGTCTGTATCACTTGATTGACCGCTGGTGTTAGTATCATTTGACGAGTCATCATCGCCACGATCACCCTTGTCGCGCCGATGCCTATGACAATGGCTGCAAACGTTCTTTGACTTGGATCCTTTACTAAAACCCTTGTCACTGGCCTTCTTTCCACCACCTCCAGAAGACCCCTCTCACTTCTTTGACAGTGTCTCCCATTGCGATCGGATGAGCAATAGTTTCCCTTGGTCCTCTGGATCACCAATAGTAGATTTTATCCGTTTGTCGTACACCTGGTAGCGACCAATCAGATCAACCAGTGTTAAGGTCTTCAAGTCAATACATTGCTCTATCAAGATGACGAGCTGCACGTATCTCTCTGGTGCTACAAGCAAGAAATGGCGCACCACTTCAACTTCCGATAATTGCTTGTCCTTGTCTTTTTCTAGTCATCGGATGCCATTGACGATCGTTGAGACCCTGGCAGCGAAGGCCGCTATGGTTTCACCGTCCAGCATCTAAAGATTCTCAAAATCACGTTTAAGAGACTGCAACTTCGCCTCTATCACGCGATCATGCCCGACATTCGCCGTCTTGATCACCTCCCATGCCGCCTTCGCCGAGTCCATTCCAGCGATGGTGATCATGAGATCTTCGGGTATCGCACTATAGATTGCCAATAGTGCCAGTCGATCCTTTCCGATATTCCATACCTTCTTTCTTGTACGCGTCACCTCCTGCATTGATAGCAGACCACACCTCCTGTGCCTCCATCGCTACTCGCATCTCGATGGCTAGATAGTATAGCTGCTCCTTGCAAGTTGTGGATACATCGTCGACGGCGAGGCCTCCTGTCTCACCACCGATGCTCCCGCTCCACGCGTTACTATCGACATCTTCTTATTGTGATATCCGAGTTGAACCTAAGCTCTGATACCAAGTGTTGGAAAAACCTTAGGAACAATCCTCCGGAACTGCTCGCCAAACTGGCTGTTACCTCGATCTTAGCTGAACACCAAGAGTATGTCACCGAGCTCATGTTCAGCAAGAAACACGCCTCCCTGACATAGCTCATTGATTCAACACGGGACAAGCTCACATATTTTTCCAGTGCTAAAAACATATACCTTTCCTTGACCATTGGCCATCTATTTATACTAGAGAAATTACAAGACTCTTACTCAAATTAGAACTACTAATTCTAAACAAACTCCATCTCTAGTGCTTTTACTTTTATCTAAACCTAATCCTGTTCAAACTAGACAAAATCTATCAAAATTAGATCCAACAAATGATATTACATCGTGAGTACTAACAGATTTTGCTGAAGCAAATGTGAACATGCAATCGAAATCAATAACTGCAACAAAGTTCATAGTAGGGTTTAATGCCTACTAATGAAGGGAACATTTGCTCTAGGATCCATTTTGCAGCTTGACGAGACTTCAATCTAATTGCCCCAATACACCGATCGAACCAGGTGGAAAAATGAGGTTTGGACAAAACAGGATGTGTCTGGGTAAATTTGGGGTCGACTGGTTTGATGATATCAACGCCCAAGTTGTATATCTTCCGTACAACATATCTACATAAAAGTTATCAAACACTTGGCCCTGTTATTTTGAGCTGATCTGAACGGCTGAACGGTTGAACGGCTGAAATGACTGAACTTCGAGAGCTTCTTGAGATTCGGGTACATTTTGTTTGACTTGTTTTTTAAAGCGTTAGAACCCAACTTCAAAACAGCGAAAAAACGGACTCAAAAAACTCAAAGCATATGTACTTTTAAAACGTAGATAAGTCGTTAAGCTGTTAAGCTGAAAAGAACTGGGGGCCTAACTGTTGAAGCTGCCAACCCAAACCTGTTTAGATTGAGGTTCAGCCAACGACCAAAGAAAAACTCCTCTACAGAGCTAACCTTTCACGTTTCCTTTACTTTGATTTCAATTTTTTATGGATGATTCAGAAGCATTCATGGCTCATTCTAAAGTTTCTGCATTGTCTTGCGTCCATTAAGGTATCAATGACCCATTGATGACTGGAGCGCCCCAACCATCTGCATTTCAAATAACCATGGTCATGTAAATGAACAACTGGCTGTAAATCACTAAATTATCTTGTGTAAATCGTTATGTTCCACGGTAGTAGTATGGAAAAACAAAATCTGCAACGAACAAGTTCAAAGTTCTCTAGTGCCATTTTGTCGAGCATGCACGAGGCATAAATTTAGACCCAGTTCTATACAACTTATCTTATTTAACTTATTTACTTATTTGACTTATCTTTTAACTTCGAGAGTCTTTTAAGGTGGACTCGAGAGTGGGTCCCTATTGCTTTGCTTTGTTTTTAGAGAGTTTTTAGACATGCCTTTATCATAGAAAAAAGACGGATTTAAAAAACTAAATTATTTATATTTTAAACAAAGATAAGTAAATAAGTAGATATGCAAGTCAAATAAGCCATAGAGAACTAGGCCTTAATTAATGAATGGAAAAAAGAGTTACACCGACGCAGATGAGAACGACAAATTGTTAGGTTCGTTCAACAACGAAAGCAACCGAAAGATCATAGAAGGACATACCTTTCTACTCCACGCTGGCATCGGCGATGGAGGTTCTCTTTATCGTGACCATGGTGGCGTCTCTGCCTGTTCGACCGTGGTCTCTCCTCGCCGCCGAACGGCTCGCCGAAGGAAAACGGAGGGTCATGAGCCTATATAGTATAACATCCACCATTTTGCTACATCAAGGTTTGAACTGTGTCGCGACTGCAATCCAACTCAATTGGCAATAATAGAATATCGACCGTGGGCCTCCTTGATACATTGCTTGTTTTTATTTAGTTTTTGGTGGGCTTAATTTTTTTATTTTTATACAGTTCACTATAACTTTTTAAATTATTTTTTTCATAATTTTGTAGGACAAAGATCTCAAAAATATATTTTAAAAACAATTTTTTTAGGCTTTTTTATACCACTTTTGTATGTGATTAATTTTTTCAACTATAATTAAAACTAAAACTGAAGAAGAAATCAAATAGCGTTTTACGGCACCAGTGATGGGTACCTTGTTACAGTTGCGGCGAATTAAGATGATGTGACGATGGGGTGGAGACAATGTGCTACAGCTACTGCGCTTGTCTGCTTGTCGATTGTCGTGGTGTATCTCTCTTACTGGTGTTAATAGTACGGCTCCAAGCGACATGGCTTATAACTTTGTTTAATTGTAATTGTCATACTGTGAGGTACCTATCAACCTATATATGATGGCAACGATGTTTAGGAGAACAGTAGCACTGTTATTAGTTATTAGTACGCGGCCGGACGTACGATGATAGATATGGTGAGATCAAGGATACTTGAATTGAATTCAACAACACCATAAAGAGCCTGATGCTTATCCGTTCTACACCTCCTCTCAGCCATCCTACTGTCTACACATGACACATTGAGAAAGGTGGCTGTGACCCCTAGCTGCATTGTACAATTATGTATTCCTTTGTTCTAGCTCATGACGCACTCCCTCCTTTTTATTTATTATCTTATCATTTTGACATGCCCTTTGATCATTTGTCTTATTTAAAAATATAGTACAAATATGCAAAAATATAAGTCATACTTAAAGTATCTTTAATTATAAAACAAAGTATAACAAAATAAATGATACTTAAATATTTTTAAAAATAAAACGAATGGTCAAAAGACATGTTTAAAAGTCAACGGCGATAAATTAAAAAGAACGGTGGGAGTAACATGCTTGCCTGTTTAAGATTTATTTATTTTATTCTAAGTGTAATGCACGTCAAACATATACAATATACGTATAGCATAGAAGCATGACACAGTAGAGAATGAATGTAGAGCTAAGCGTGGCAGCATAACGATGTTGAGTGTTAAAAAGCAGAGTTGAGGACGTGAGCCAAGGCGGTGAAAAGAATATTATTTTTATTTTTTGAAAATTACTCGAAAGTTTCTAAAATAAATCGTGACCTATATGTTGTTTTTTGGCAAGACCCCTAGGTCCCCGATCCTCTCCTCGAGCACCCTATGAATAATGCCATTCATGTTTTGTTAAGAAACAACATTTTATTAGACTATAGGTCAATGGTTTACATCCATAACAAATCTTACAACAGTAAAAACAAGGAGCGCGCGTTAGCTCGCTGGGCTGTTTTAGTTTGCAGTTATGGGTTGTGGTAGGCCAGCGGATACGTTCTTGCTAGTAGCGGTCTTTGTTGTAGTGCTTTGGGTTGATGTTGTTTGGATCAAGTACGTTGTTACTTTCCATGTGGCCTCAACAAGGTCCATAAATAATTGCAACTAAAATAAGGGTTACAATTATAAGGCGTTTTGTTTTGCTCCAAGAAAGAGAATATATTACAACAAAAAGATCAGTCACGGGAACAACACTAAAAGGACAGTGCTTAGATCCTTAATTAGGCCTAGAAATATGCACAAAAGAGTAAAGCAACTGGGGCTTTTCTGGGCTGCATAATTTTTACAAAGGTTGCTAGTTTTCTTCTAAGGTACTGATGTAGGTAAGCTTCCTCTTAGCCTGCTGTAAATGGCACGTCAAATGCAATTTTAGGGAATGTCGAGTGTTATTAGAAAGGGAAAAAGGACCAACAAACTAAAAACTGAGAAGAGTAAGGACAAAATCACAAACGAATGAAGGCAAAAAATTACAGACGCAGGTCTGCACGGGCCTAAGCAAACAAAAAAGGCTACTGCAGAGAGTTATCCCAAAAGGCTTTGGGGACAGGGCAGGTTGAGCTGTTAAAACATGCAGCGGACACGTAGACCCAACGAGCACGAAGCAGGAGGCGTGGGCACATACAGCAGGTCCGACATGCGTCCAAAAGCAGGTATTAAACTGATGGCTGGCAGTAGGTGGTCCATCAATCAGGCAAATCCAACGGTCCGCGAGACATACGTACGTGGGCATAGCCAACGCGCAGGAAAACATACCGCTACGCGGTACAAGGAGTTTAAAAATATCTCCACATAAAGATCAACCACCTACTAGAAGCCATATGAAGAACATGTTGCATCTCTCTCGCTCGAAAAAGAACTTGGTGCGTCCGTTGAATACGGTCGGATAGTACCAGGAATAGATAAGGATTTACATTTTTGTTGGATGTGGATACGAATACAAATAGTGCTGGACACAGATATGAACATGGATATTGTTCAATACTGAGATGAATAGTGTTGAATACAAATACAAATCATATAAGATCAATATTATTGGATATAGTTCGAAACGGATATTACTCGGATAATTTATGATATTACCAATATAATAAGTTTAGTTGGGTGTTGTCCGGTGTAGAGTAGTGTTTTCTACCAATGGTTCACATAGTATCTGTCAAATTATCCGTCAAAAACTATCCATATTTTATTCGGTAAGTATCCATCGAAATTATCAGCATTTGTATCCGTATCAGCAAAAATAACCGAAAAATCCGTAAAACTATCCAATTATGTATCCAATTGATTAGGTCAGGCGGACGGTCGGAATATATCCATACCATTTGCACTCCTACTTGTATCATATGTGGTACAATGTTTGCACTCGTAAACATAGACCAGGCATTTCATGTACTCCCTGAATGGACATCGGCCTGAAGATGGAACGAACCCTAGACCAGACCAAACCTTCCACCACGAGGGGAGAAATATCGCACTAGCCCATGAGGCCCTAGGGCACCAACCATACCCAAAACTCTGCTGAGGAGGATGCTAAGGCCAACCACCATGCTGAAGAAACTTAGAAAGGATCTTATTGGCATACGTTGTTGTGCCATCATCAGCACCACCACTGCGATGAAAACGACCAACAAACCCTAACCTAAAATATAAATCTAACCAATATATAAAACTTAATTGCAAGAGAAAAGCCCCCCTCCTCCCACCTCCGACTAGTTCATCGGAGTTGAGGGGTGAGGGGACCGGGATGGATCTGGAGAATTTAGGGCTAGAGTGAAGGTGTTAGGGTCAACGATGGCTCGTGGTCTCTTGATGCCATCAATGAAATAAAATATAACCTATTCTAGGTCCTGCATGTTTTTTGAGCTTTTTTGCACCTAAACTTTGAGAGCTTCCCAAAGTAGTCTCAAGAGTTAGGCCCAGTTTATTGATTTCATTATGTTTTTCTATGGTGAGAACTCTGCTTTGGTTATCCACACAACCTTGATGTTGTTGCATTGCACACAACCATGGTGCTGCATGGGGTATGTCATGTTCTAGAGGTGCATCATGTGTGGTTCACGCTTAGCCAATGTCATTATGTTTGTCAACCATAGCATCTTCTAAAGGTTAGTGGGATCTGATTAATAGGGTGTAACCAGTTGTTGTTCACAAGCGCTTGGTAGAGTAATAAGTTTTTGCGAATAGCAATGTGGAACAAGTTGGGTTCTATATGGCAAAGTGCCGAACGTGTCATTTGTCTACAAAAAGTTAACCTTCTTGATATCCCCTAGGACTGTTTTGCTATTGCTTAAAAGAGTAAAGTCCATAGGATCACAAGAATGATCCACACCAACCCATGCACTTGGACGAACATTGCCATGCGTAACTGATGATGAATCCAAAGGGCTCTTTTAAGCTTAAGGAGTTAATTTAGGGATGTCTAGGATGCTAAAGGCCTTCGAACCCACTCGACAAGGCTTTTTGAACTTAAGGAGGTTATCTGAAGAATTTCTCTTCAAGAAGGTTGAACACCTAATCTTGTCGAGTTAGCACTTGATCCCCTTTGATAACAGGAAGTAGACTAATACATTTCCGGTCATCGATGCAATGTAATTCCTCCTATGACGATTCAATGTTTCAACGAGGCATCCCAAAGTGCAATATCCCTATATGTGTAGCTAATTAAAAATTGTGTTGTAACTCTCTAAACCTCTTAGTAGGGTCATGGCTAGAAGATTTTCTTAGGGAAACAAAAAAGGACCATTTTTTACCGAGCGAGCCAAAAAGATTTTTTATTGCTACTTGAACTTACAAACACCTGCATATTTAAGAATATTTTTAACGTTCCAATGATTTTAACATGCAAATCCAGGTGTATTCATTTTTTTACTACTTTAACATGCAAGCCATAATTTTTTTAACATATTTTAGCTAGATTATAGTGTATACACAGAGCATAGGGGTTTTAAGTTTCAATTGCCAAGGCACCTACTAGCACTCAAGTCTCCAACCCCTATCTCTGAGGTTGTATCGTAAGTTCGTAACTCATGGCATTTTAGCTCTGTAAACTTGCTCCCTTTTGCAGCCTAGGCCCAAATGTCCAATATAAGAAATATATTTCGCTGAGGGAGTGGGTTTTCTCTGATCTTGCAGAGCACTGTGCGTAGGTTCATCCCTCATGCTAATATAGAGCAACTCTAAGGAGTTTAAAAGGTAAAATGCAGTTCAGTATCCAAAAGGTTGTTAAGATGTCATTTTATGGAGCTATCTAGCACAACATCAAATGTTTGAGAGGGACAATGGCGCGATTGATTTTAGGAAAATCTCCATAGAGAATGCAGGTTTGCACAAAGTTTCTAGGAGAAATTTGCATATGCGAAATGGACTTTCGAGTGGAAGATAAGAGCATGGCCTATTAAAAATCAAGCAAAAAAACGGGAGAGGACAAGGCGTGAGAAGGACCAAACCGTCCTCTACATCTGCGGTCATTCTCCGTCCATTCCTGTAGGTGTCACAACCCATCCTGAATTGAAAAGAGAGCCCTCGAGATGACGATCCGACGGACGAAAACGCAGCACGATATTCTTGGCAGGCTCCGGCGAATGCAGGACATAAAGAAACGCAAGGCTCTCACTCCTCCGCTGCGTCACCTCTCTCTCTCTCTTCTCCCCGCTACACATATTGGCATCGTTTCAGCGTTTGAAAGGCGAGCTGAAGTTTACTCAAATTTTTTTTCTTCACTCAGACAAGAAAGGCGAGCTGAAACCAACCCCCGGGCCTGATTCTATCGCTGCACAGTTCAGCATTTGAAAGGTGAGCTGAAATTAATCAATCCCAGTGTCCCCCCTGATGATTAATTCGATCGCCTGGCCTTGTCCGGGCTACAGTGCACTGACTAATCCTCTTGTCCTGACCAGCATTTCATATTTTTTTAGTTTTCATTAGAAAAACGATTTTTTTGGTTCTTGGTAAATTTTTTTAGGCTAGATCGTCTTCGTCACCGACTGAACAACCTGAAATTTGAGAATGGAGTTTATACCAGATTAATTGTAGGACACAGTCGGCGACGTCAGCTATTGTTAGGAGTAGAGTTTAGCAGGATTTGTCTGATATCGTTTTCATCTACTTCTATTTGCAGATGACTGATATATTGGTCGTCTCGGTAGACCTGGCCTGCTGCCGCTGCAGACGGAAAATCGAGAGGGTCCTGGCAAAACTCGAACGTCAGTAATGTGATATCTCAACTTTGCATGAATCCATAGTAGTTACAATGCATGATCAGTATTCGTCAGTTCAGACGATTTTGTATAATTGTATTAGTAACAACCATTAGCTGCTAATTGTGCCCTTACGACCTAAAAAAACAATCAGGTCGTCCTCGATCCCCAAATGCTGGCTTGAGCACTGATGTTCGTCTCAATCTAACATGTTCAATGAAAATTTAGTAACTTGGCTTGAAAATGCATGTCACCCTCTAATTGCAAGCCAAGCTAGCTCCCAGCCTCCCCCACTGCAATAGTAGCATGTGCATGGAATGCAGCCAAAACTGTTCTTTACTTTGGTGTCAAGCTCAATTTTCTTCTCAAAATGAAGTGCTTTTCAGATGACTTATTTCCACACTGATTATTGCTTAGTCGCGTGTAAATAAATTGGGACTGTACTTATGTCTGTGGCGCAGGGTTTCCGGAGTTTAATTTCGACAAGGTTGAGTACGACGAGAAGAACAACTGGGTGGTCATCCGCGGCAAGTTCGACACAAACAGGCTCGCCTGGATGATCAAGAAGTTGGCCGGCCCGCCGCCACCGCCGCCGCCGCCGCCACCGCCGCCCCCGCCACCGCCACCACCGCCACCACCTCCTCCTCCTCCGCCGCCGCCGCCGCAGCCACCGACTCTCTTGCCGTGGCCGTACCCGCTGCCGTACCCCGTACCGATGCATTGGTGGCCCTGGCACAAGCCACCATGGCCGCGGCCGCCTATATGGCCGCCGTGGCCGTGGTCGTCGTCGTCGTCGTCGACGTCGTCGAACTGCGCGTGGCACGACGACGGCGGCTTCGCGGACGGCATGCCGGGCTTCCCGTCGCACGGCATGCCGGGCTTCCCGTCGCACGGCAAGCCGCCGCCGTGGTGCCCGCCGCCGACCGGCCAGCCGCCGTGGTGGGGGTTTGCCCAGGACAACTCCTCCTCTTGCTCTATCATGTGATCGATGCCACACTTCTGCGTACTGCTACTACCATTAATTGCGTGCGTCCGAGTCGATCGGAATTAATTAACACGAGACTGATGCTAATCCGGTGTTACTTAGCACGCACGTACAATGTGGTTACAACTACGCACTCTGCTGTACGTCCCAAATACGTAGATGTGAAACTAATTGTGCTCCGTACATGTGATTTTGCTTTCATTTGTGTGCATGTAATTTTCCTGTCTGTATTCAATTATTTGTCCCATAGATTCCATTTGTTCACGGAAGAATGTGCTTAATTTCAGGACAAGTGTGGTCGATATCTCCAAACTTTAATTATCACTATCTTCTGTTAGTATGATTTTACTAGACTAATATGTTAGTGCAGTAGAAGCGAGGGGTTCGTTAAAATTACATTTAGCAGCAATGTCAGTGTCAAAACGAAAAGTAGACCAAAAATAATAATTGTACAAAGTTGTATATAAGCTTTTGGGTGTATAAATAAGTTCAGATTGGGAAGTCTCTGCTATGTGCATAGTCCTAGGAGTGTATACTATTTGGTGCAATGACTTTCTTACTTCTGCTTTTGGGTGCATACTACTTGATGCAATGACTTCTTACTTCTGTTTCTGAAAGAAATCAAGCCAGCTCACCCAAAAAATCTTTAAGAACCTTTTTAAAAAGCCTTAAGAACTGCTCATAACTTTATGCATTAAGATTTTTTTTATCATACTAGGATTTTGAAGTAAACACTATGCTAGGAAATACGTGACATGCTCGATATTGGAATTGGAAAGAAATAGTATGCATAAAGTTTATTAAGTACTCCCTCCGTTCTTCTTTGTTTGATGCTTTTAACTTTTAAACACATCTTTGACCATTCGTCTTATTCAAAAAAATTATATAAATATCTTTTTTTGTGAATTGTTTTATTAATAAAGATACTTTAAACATGACTTATTTTTTTGCATGTTTGCACTAATTTTTTGAATAAGATGAATGATCAAAGGCGTGCTCAAAAGTCAAAGGCGTCAAACAAAAAATAACGGAGGTAGTACAGTATTAATTAAGGAGATCGTCCTATATATGCCAGCGTACAGGGGCATAAGGTTCTACTCCCCCGAAAAATAGCACGTCAGCACCCGAGTCACAATTATAGCCTTGTAGCTCACCCTTATAGTCCTTGCACCGATTATGGTCTCATACATTACAATAGCGCTTTTGCTTTGTTACGGGCGCCTGCATTTAGCAGCTCGCGCAGGCGACGCCGCGACGCTGCTGCCGCGCGCTCGCCGCCGATGCCGCTGCACCGCCGACGCCGCTGCTATTGCGTGCTCGCCGCCGACGCCGCTGCACCGCCGACGATCTACTCTTCTCTACCTCTCTAATTTGCTCGATTTGTAGCTTACGGAGTTTTTTTTTATTTTTTTATACTGTTTTTTCAGTACTTCTGTGCGGTGAAATTTCTATACAATCGTACTGAAAAAAGGAGCGTCTGTACGAAACGCAAAACGCAGGCGCCTGCGTTCTAGTCGGTCCCTTACAATAGAGATGATATATGAAAGTTAATGATGATATACCACCTAATAAAAAAGCTTTTAAAACTCGATATACTAATATATAAAAAGAAAAAAAAACTATTGCATGGCCTACCTGTTCTATGCTAGCGGCACATGCAAATCCGTGCAACGCACGATCGATGCAAGCAGGGCCACACAAGTTAAAGCGTCACACACGCTATAATTAAGTGAGAAAAAACCATGCACTTGTTTCTTTTTTTTTATCGCGTAGAAATTCCGTATCAGAGGATCTGACATTACATCGTCAGGTAGTATCTTCCACTAAAATATCATGTATTAAGAATCAAAACCTACATCGTCCGGGTTTATTGGCTGATAATTTCATCGGCCTACCTATCCTAGCATCCTAGGCTCCACCGCTGCATGGTAGAAAATTGATCACGATTCATGAACTAGCCATTTGGACAAAGCTAGAAACTAGCTGTCAACAAAATTAAACTAGGGTTTCATCGGTTTCCTTCTTCCAAATTCAAAAGCATGATCACTCGATCAAGGCTTGGCTGGTTTCTGTTCTTAGGGATGAGAAACCATGCTGATTTTTAAGGATCCACGGATGGATATGTTGTGTAGGGCAATGGCCAACCACACACAAAGCCCTACCGGACAAGGAGAGACGAGAGAGGACATGGATAGGTGCCACGGTCTTAGGTGGTCCTACGGGTAGTCTTGTGGCCCGCGTGTTGACAATCCTCTCCATGAAAGGAAGCTGGCCAAACCGTGTATATATCCAAGCATGTACCAAGTGGGATGTAATCACTTTGTCTGTGGTGTTGGATTTTACACACTTGTTTTTGAAGAAAAAAAAATGTTTTTTTTTTGATACTCTTGAGAGAGGGACAGTACCAGAGAAAAGTTTTTGGTCACCGGCCGTTCGAAGTCCCTCATCGGAGCATGATGAAAAATGATACTTTTTTTTGGCACTAGGATTAATGTGGCCATCTATATCTGCAGGATAACATGATCTGCAAGGAATGTGAGTGTGTGGTACCTCCAGGCTCCAGCTTCTATTACCCCTAGACGAAACCGGCCATCTTCTTATCTTCTTCCCAACAAATTAAGCCTAATCGCAGAAAGCAAAATACAGCTACATTCCTTGGTACTTACTAACCATGGAGATGGCAGTGCATCCTGAAATTATTGCAATATATTTCCACACTAAACAACAAGGACTATGTATCACTTTGGCAGTTATTTAGGAATTAATTAGCACACATATGCACTTGCTGATGGTCCATGTCCTAGCATCAAACAACACGTCGTTAGTCGGATTTGGACCCGCCACCAACTCCGGCCGTCCGGCGACGGCGGCGACCCCCCGGCTCTGACGATCGACCGATCGACGTCGACGAGCCGATGACCTTCTTGTCTTGTACTCTTGTCTGCATATATATATGTCGCCTAGGCCTAGCTCATCTAAGCTTATCTTGCAACACTTGCGCGTCTGAACCTCCATCTCACGAGCAATTGCCCTTGGTTTGAACGAGCATGAATATGATAGACATGTGGATGTCGTGGCCATTTTTGAGAGGGGAGCCAAAGGCGAAAACACCAGGGATGATGGCGGCGAGGAAACAACGGGCCAAATATCGATGTGCCGTCCACGGGGCACGTTGTGGGCAGAGTGCACCTGGGGCCTGAGCAGCGTGTTAACAATGGCTTTACGTTTCTGAATACTAAAAAATAGGAAATTTAATATTTTTAATTTATAAAAAATTCTTGTTTATGAAATTTAAATACATAGTCTTGTCCCGACTTTCCAACCGGCGGATAAATTTGTTGAGGCGAAACCCGCCGTTTCACTCGGCGAAAAATACCCGGCACTATTTCCCGCCAATTATAACGGTGGGATATAGAGTGGAAGAAAATCCCGCCAACTCGATTCGATTGGTGGGAAACTGGGGCGAGTATTTCCCCTCCAGTGAAAATGCGGGTTTGCTACAAACATACTTATATCCTAGATCCATCCTACAAATCGCGCTGATACTAACTTAGTGGCAATACTATTAACTGTTGAATTCTATCATGTGTCTTGTAGGAATGCTTAGAGGGCCCACGGTTCGGTCATGATATTTAGCGGATTTGTATCCATATTTGACTGCACTCAGTTTTGTCTACTCTATATATATACCTCTTGTAAGCCGCATAGGAGAGTAGACAACTCATTGTTATTCCCATGCGTTTGTACTCTCATGATATAGTGGATTTTGCCGGTTGTCGTCCATGGTTTTATTTTCTTGGGGTTTCCACATAAAAATCTTGTCTCGTGTTCGATCTTTGGTTTGATATTTGCTACTCTCATGATTGGTGCCCATGGTTTTTTTTCCGCAAGGGTTTTCCACGTAAAACTCTTGTCTCGTGTTCAATCTTTGATTTGATATATTTGCTAACATTAACTATACACTACATTACCCTACAAGTAACACACTGATACTAACTAGTTGTGACTAAACTATGGTATCGTGTTTTCATGACTATTTGACCGTATTTTTAGCATTCAAAAATTATTTTTGAAAAAAATACTATCGTTGGCCTGAACCAGTCAACAAATTTCTATGGGGCTGCCTTGCAGCGCAACTAGGCAAAGCTCGCGAAGTAGTTTAGGAAAGCTGAGCTAACATGAAGTGGCTAGCCTGCGAATCGTAGCTTCTTCTTTATTATTATGGGGCCCTATTTATAGTGGGGGGCCATTTTTACATTTCACAATACAACCCCTCATTCGGAGGTAAAGCGAGGGAAAAGAAGTCTTTGCTGAGAGAAGACCTCTTTGTCCCTGACCCGCTCCCTTAAATGGGGAAACTGAGGGAAGAATACCCTCGAACCCGGGGCAAAGACCTAAGTACCATTGTCTTTCCTAGTTAAAGTAGGGTCACAAAGGGGATTACAGGGGGACCCGGTTGTTACAGCTAGCTTGCATATACTTCTGCCACGTGATACGATTCCTAATGCCTGCTAAAGACCATACTTGTTGTCCCCTGCCTTCTTGGCGCCCATATGGAACCGCCTTCCCTTCATGGCTTGGACTTTTTCACATCTGGCCCCTTGCCGGGCTACCGTGAGCCAATCCTTCCTTGTCAGCCTTCCTTTGATCCACCATAGCCTCACCCTGAGGGGGCGGGGCTTCCTTGAGTGGGCACCTCCTTCGTCCTGACTTTGCCTCGCGTCAGGGCAATCCTCCTATTCCCCGTCAGCCTTCCTTGAATCCTCCATAGCCTCGCCCTGAGGGGGGCGAGTCTCCCTCCGAGTGGGGTGCCTCCTTTGCTCCGCCTTTGCCTCGCGCCAGGGGGGCAAGGCTCCCTTCAGATGGGCATTTCCTATGCCTCTCCAACCTAGGGCTGATCTGCCTCTTCCTAATACGCAGGGGTGGGTGTCCCCTACTACAACGAGTACCTCGAAGACTTCCCGCAGACTAGGATCCTCCTCCTCTTCTCTCCCTATCTCCCTCTCTTTCTTTCTATCTCCTCTTCTTCGCTCTCTATTTCTCTTCTCTCCCTTCCTCTCTCTTACTGTGCGCGAGGCAACACAAAAGGCCACAGTGTGGCTAATCCCGTCCACGTGGGCCGCTAAATATGCGGCAAACCCCTATATCCATATTCCACCATTCCAATGAGAGGATTTTTTATTGCGGGTTAATACCGCCTTGACAAGTGGTAGCCACCTATAACCCGCCGGTTGGAATAGCGGGTTTCACAACCCACGAGTGCTGCTATTGGTCAACGGCTAGAATGGCTGCCAATCATTCCTACCGGTTCATAGGGTGGGAAATTTAGACCGCCCTTTTAATTGGCGACAGGAGGCTATTTATTTAATTTTATTATATAAATATTTTTAACTTTAAAACAGAAAAATTCTTAAAAATAGACCGCTTTGCAAGGTGCATGTCCTAATTAATCTACCCCTTTTTACAATTCATGCTTCCGATTGGGCCTTTGTGTAGTGTTTTGTATAGGGTTAGTAGGTTGCGATCCAAATTTGCAGAGTTCTGAATAACTAGATCCAAATCTGTCGGACATCACCTAAGGGCATGTTTAATGCTATTAGCATTAAACATGGCTTAAGGATCCAAAGAAAGAAATATATCTGGATCTAGATATGAAAATATCCAATCTGATAGGTTCTGAAACTGGATTCGATCGGTCGGAACCAGGAAGATCATGATTTGTTTTCATGATTGATAAATACAACATGATGGATGTCATAAATTATGTATTAAAGGGATCCTTTGCATAGGTCAACAACCATTATTGACATATATTTGCAAAAAAAAAATTGCCACAATCATCGAACTTGATCACTAGCATGCTTCTTCACTCGTAGAATAGAAAAGAACAAAACAGGAAGAAATAAGAAAACAATTTCCACATAATAACTATCTTTGAATAATGGATCGAGGTATTTAGGCTCGTAAGACGCATTCCACCATATGGAAAATGTGTGTATATTCAAAAGAAAAATGATAATGAAGAAGTGTTAAGATACAAAGTATGGCTAGCCGCACAAGGTTTCATTCATGAAGGGCATAAATTCCTTTAAATACAAATAGCTCAATGGCAGTCAGCTAGGTCTAAGTTTGAAAAAAGTTAGGGGGTGATGTCACCGCATATTTGTTGTGTCCTGTGGAGACCCTCTAAGTTCACATTTGGTTCGATCACACCCCCGGCTCCTCCAAAACAAATCCAAGCCTTCCATATCTCTCTATGCTCCTGTCTTGTGCGTCAAATTAATTAAGCCATCGGATTTTGGACATAGTACCCTTCATGGAAAAATATGGTCTATCAAATAATGATGCACTATGGAATGATCTCGTGTAGAACCTCTTACATGGCCATGCATGCTGAGATCTAGGAGGCTGAGGCGCTCCGTGCTGAGTCAGGTGAGCCTAAGGCAGCCTAGGCTTTTCAGGCTCCTGGGCACATGCTGGCCTGCCTGGCCAAGCCTAGGAACCAAAGCCCGGTTACCCCCATCTAGAAAAACCCTGGTCCCTCCTGGTGCTGCGACCCATGGAAAAACAAAGACCCACACTGATGGGTTTAGATGACGAAATCCAATCTCCAACAAAGACCGAGAGTCATACTTGAATGGCACTCATATACCTCACGAGAAGCACAAGGCCGGACATTGGACTTGACATAAACTTTATTTGTCTAGTACAGTACAGAGCCAACCAAATGCAGTAGACAAGTATTAAGGGCACTACAAGAAGAAACCCCCTATGCCAACGCATCCATGTGTTGTTAAAAACTCATATAGGCGTTGGGAGGGCCTGTACCAACGCATTTCAGATTCGTGGCCATAGGAGCCGTTGCAAGGGTCTATCGCTATGCTTATCAATGCGTTGGTAACATGTATGAATATGTGTTGCGGCGTAGCAACGCATACCAGCTACACTTTTATGCGTTGCCAACCATTAACACCAAGATTTATAAATTGTGATTTATCCTGGCGTGCACGGCAGGCTAGACGTACCAAATTTATATTTGTTTACACCAAAAAAATTATGGATAAAAGATTAACATCACTAAAATGAACACACAACAATAGCTTTTGCATGTTGAAAATTCTTCATTAATAATTTATAAAATTTTATACAACAGTCATTCGATATCTCAAAATCTTTCCACGAGTCATATCTCGCATGAAGCTTACATTCTTTTACAAAAAAATTACAATATAGTAATGAACATCCATGACTTCTTCACAATACTAAGTCCAGCCTTCTTTTATAGTTTTCCTCCATCGGAGTTCATGTGGGTCTCAACTATCAAACTTTCGACCTTGTAAGTACCCTGCATACATGAGAAATACTTAGTTTTTTCCTTAGAACTTACGACAATAATAATACATATTCCATATAATATAAATACAATAGTAGCTCACCTACTAAAAATGTAATGAGGTTCAACCATCCAAACATTGGCATCAACGAACAAACTGCACTGGATAGTGGATAGTTATGAGCAAAAGAAATAGTTGTACATTAGGAATAGAAATGAAAGCCGACAACCAAGAAATAATATAAATTTATTGTTACTGCAGTAGCTATATTTTCAGTAACACTTAATATGCATGCATAAAAAAGGAAAAGTTGTCACTGTAATTCAAAAAATAAAAACAATTTTATTGGCATAAA
>SPJY01020124.1:728199-765882 GCA_005191435.1 Raddia distichophylla | reverse complement strand
CAATATTCTTAAATTCAGAAAATATTTCATATAATTTTCCAAATGCCAAGGATTTTCCTGTAAAACAATAGCCTAGAAAATTTCTCATAATTTCTAGGAAATCCAAGGACTTATTCATAAGATTACAGGGCAAACAGGTTTTATTCCCCATTTTTCCGGTCTGCCTCGGCCCATTCTTTTCTTTTCTTGGTCTGGTCTGTTCAAAACCGGTCCAGAAGCCCCTATTTTCTCATTTCTTTCATGGCCCGACCCACGCCTTTCTTTTTATAAATTTCTAAGGGCAAAGTGTAATTTCGCAATTCGGAAAAATACACATGCAATTCAAAATTCAAGCCCCATTCAATTCATTGTTCTTTTCTTTACTTCTTTAATTCTATTCTGGTCCACTACCTTCTTTTTCCTTTTATTTAATTCCAACGGCCCGGCGCCCATTTTCTCTCTCCCCCGCGCCCCTATTCGGCCTGCTTAAGGGACCATGGCATGCTTAAGGGGGGCTTAAGGGGGGCGGCACGCCGGGTCGGCCCAAGGGACGGCTTGCCAACGGGGCGCACCGGGATAGCCCACGGCGCAGCTCTGGTCGGCCCATGGGACGGCCAACCGGGGGGCGCACCGGGACAGCCCACCGCACGGGGCGGCCTGCCAGGGGGGCGCACCCGGACGGCCCACGGCACGGCTCGGGTCGGCCCAAGGGACGGCCAGCCAGCGGGGCGCACCGGGACAGCCCACAATGCTGGGCGGCCTGCCAGGGGGCGCACCGGGACGGCCCATGACGTTGCTTGGGATGGCCCACGAGGCGGCCTGGGACGGGCGCGGCCCAAGCGGCTTGCTCGGGCGAGACCCAAGCGGCCTGCAACGGGACGGCCCAGCGCGGGACGGGGCCTAGGCGGCGGGGGATGCGGTCCAGCGCGGCGGCCCACGCACGGGCGGCGGCCCGCGGGGCGGGGCGGCCTGCTAGGCAGGGCGGCGGCTGCACAGTGCGGCCCAGCCGGGGGCGGCGGCCCACCATGGCTTGCGAGGCAGGGCGGCTAGGGTTTCCCCTAGCCGCCGCCAGGCTCGGCGCGAAGCGGGCGCTGGCGCGGCCGGCGCGGCGCGGGCGTGGCCGGCGCACGGCATGACCTTCTTGCGCGGCGCACGGCACGGCTTTCTTCAACGGCGCCGGTGCACGTGCGTGGCCTTCTTTTCAATTCTTCTCATGCGTTCGTCGCCGATCCAGAGGACTGGCGGTTAGATTTAGCAGGATCTACGAGATCCGAGTCAATTATTCAACAGATTCAAACGGGATCCCACAGGAAAAACCGATCCATACCTTCGATGCTTGCGACAAAGATGGGATGCGCAAACTATCGCGTAGGATAGATCAACGGGTCCCAACTAGGCCGACGAAGGGGATGGAGATGCGTTGCTTGTTCGTTGGCGACCGATCTCCGGTGTCGTTCGTCAGAGCTTCGTGCTGATAACGTGTTAGACAACCACGCTACCGAGTGTAGTCCGAGGTTGCCTAGCAGTGCGTAGATCGTAGACGGCGAAGAACAATCACAGATGAACACAGATATGTAGGAGAGGAAAATTTCTTTATTGCCTTTCTCTTGGTTACATAATAGATTGAAACATCTTCTATTTATGCTTGGTGCTAGAATTTCGGCTGGTCCATACAAGTGGGACCCACCCCTAAGCCGTGCCGGGCCCAAGGCCGGCCCGTGCCGGGCGTGGTTCCTCAATAGAAATATATGGGATTGATGCAGGCAACGTACATGGCCAGCTCGTGCTTTTCAATCTGTCGCAATCAAAACTTATTACACATGACAGATTGATGGAGCCTGGCCATTGATTGGGCATGCAGCTTCCTTAACAATTCGTTGGATGACAGCAACGTGAGTGCGTGCGCGCGCAACACACACACACTGTGTATATTTATCTCTGCAACCCATTCCAAGTTCCCAACCAGCTGCCAAATGACAAAAATTGAATGCAAATTTGGGACAAGGCAAAAGTATTTGGGGCAATTGTGTTTTTACCCTTCTTTTGAGAGTTAATTGTGATTTTGCCCTCACTTTTTTCAGATTGTGATTTTGCCCTTAATTTTTCAAGTTGAAGACCACATTTGCCCCCGTTCCGTTAAGTATACTTAACGGCGTTAATGACTATTGACTTTTCAAATTTTCCCTCATTTTTATTAGTATATTATCCATGTTTTGAAGACATTATTCAAAATATTTGAACGGTGACATGATAGTTCACATGAACTAGTATTTCACAATTACATCATAGATCAACATTGAAAAATTTTGATAATATTTTGGGTTGAAATCATACTAAACAACCATCCCATAAGGGATCCAATGCTTAACGTCAAAAGTATCAATATCGAGCAAGCACCAATGTAGAACATAGCTTCTCTTCTCAGGATTATGCATACATATACATATGTCTATTTGATCTAAAACTTGTTTGTCGTCAGTCTCACAAAATTCATACTTCAATCCATAGTGTATAATACTACAAATGAGTGGTATGAATCAGTAGGGGCATGTTCTTCGTTCTTAGATTACTAATGCAATGGATCGATGGCTAAATCCAAAGAGCAAAGCTTGGACTTACCGACTGCATCCTTCACAGTGCCGTCGCGCCGGTTGCCACACAGCCACTCGCGCCGCCACGCCGCTCCGCCGCCCGCGCCGCCGCACAGCCTGCTCGCGTCGCCGCACAACTTGTTCGCACCGCCCTGCACTTGCACAAGCCGCTGCGAGGCTGACCGCTGTGTTTTCTTTTTTGTTCCTTTTTTTATGAGGTGAGCTCCCTTTTTTATTTTTTTTCTTTAATTCATTTTGGATGCCTGGCTAACGGAATGCAAAGTGAGGGCAAACGGCCTGTTCAGTCTTTAAAAACAGGGACAAATTCACAATCCAGAAATATTGAGGGTAAAATCACAATTAGATCTCAAAAGCAGGGCAAAAACACAATTTTCCCAAAGTATTTGGGTGCGACCTCATTTTCATAGCAGCGATAGAAAGTCATCCGCTAAGCTTATCTTGCTACTATTACGTAGACAACTAGTGGAGCCAGCGCGCCCATGGCGCGCCACTTCATATCCTCTTGTATCTGAGAAACTTAAGATGTATTAGAAAACAAACTAATACAAAAGCATTACACATTTTTTCTGATGTTATCATTTTTTATTTTTTCTTTCTAAAATTATTTTCTGATGTTTAAATCTTTCTATAGGCTATTATCACGAAATTACGGTACATTTTGAAAAGTTTTGTTTAGAATTTTTTAAGCGGACACAAAAGTTAGAATAAAAGAAAAGAATGATTTTTTCGTTGTACAACTATTTGTGAATGCTAAATGTCTTAAAAACAACTAGATCCTTCCGTGGACATCTGCATGAATACACGTTTTTAAACTACAGGTATATATTTCAAAAGCTATTTATTTCTATTAATTATTAATTAATAGGAAATCTAACATTTGCAATGTTTAAATTCATTTATGGACCTTATTTTGTTTGTTGTTATCATTTTTTCATTTTACTTTTTGAAATTAGTTTGTAATGTATGAATCTTTTTTATAGAACATTACCACGACACTACGGTGCCTTTCGGAAAGCTTATTTTTCTAGAATTTTCTAAATGGACACAAAAGTTAGAATAAAAGAAAAGAGTAAATTATTTTAGCACACAACTATTTGTGAATGCTAATTGTTTTAAAAACAGCTAGATCCTTGTGTGGACATCTTCATGAATACACGCCTATAAACTATAGGTATATATTTCAAAAGCTTTTCATTTCTATTATTTACCTACATCTTTGTTTGCTGTTCCCTTCTTTATTTTTTTCTAAAATTAGTTTTAATGTCTATTTTTTTATAGACTATTACCATGACATTACGTTGCCGTTTATAAAGCTTTTTTTTAGATTTCTTTAACTGGCTCAAAGGCTAGAATAAAAGAAGAGAATGGATTATTTCCTCATACAACTATTTGTTAATGCTAAATGGTTTAAAATAAGTAGATCTTTTTGGGTACATCGTCATGAATATATGATTATAACATGTAGTTACATATTTGGAGGTTTTTAATTTCTATTATTTAGTAATTAATATAAGGAAATATAGCATTTTTAATGTTTAAATTCATTTATGCACCCACACCATAAAATTTTGATTGCATTTTTTGTAGTTTTATTTTTTTTTTTGTTGTTTTAGTTTTGTACGGGAATATTAGAATGAAAGAAAATTTTAATTTCTGTTATTTAGTAATTAATATCGGGAAATATAGCATTTTTAATGTTTAGGTTCATTTATGCACCCTCACCATAAAATTTTGTATTGCATTTTTTGTAGTTTTAAATTTTTTGTTACTTTAACTCTGTAGAAAAAATAGAATGAAAGAAAAGAATTGGTTATCGTTCTAATTTTCTTTGGTTATTCTAATTTTTTAAAAACAATATACGTTTGTAGGAACCCTCACCATGAAACCATGGTCTAGTTTTTTATAGTAGGTTACAAAACATACCTTTTCCCAGAGGAAAAACCGCTGGCTGCAGGCACGACGCGCCTGGAATTCGAACCAGGGACCTCCTAGGCGCAGGACAGCAGGCGCTACCGCTGCGCTGCTTGCTACTGGTGCCAAGGCATAGAGAAGACAGGTAAAAAAGGGTGAAAGGTCGAACGGCTAGCTGCGGGAGGCACGGCGCTCTCCCGAGCGCGCTGCGCGGACAGGCGACCCACGTGGCAGGCAGTGACACCTCGTCTCCACGTTTGTACTATTTACTAGATGTGTTGGCGCGCCCGTGGCACGCCGGCAAGAGATACATCAATCCACTGTGCTGTTTAATACTGGCCAGTTCGCATATATGCTTCCTAATTAAATAGGGGGAGGGTCACTCTTTATATGTAAATGAAGCAGCACTATTAAATATACAGAGTACATTGCAAGGGGAAAAAAATAGCTTATAAAAAACAATGGAATGGACCTTGTTTGTATAACACACTGCAGAATATAGTTCAGCTGAGCAAGAGGTCACTAAAAATTGAAGAGTGAAGTTGCTTTAAAACACAATATCAGCTTACTAAAAAGCAAACTTACAGAAACAGGCCACATTACAAAGAATCACATATTCCACCCCCATAAAACTTCATATATGAAAAGCCTTCCTTATGACACCAAGCAGTTTCAGTTATGATAAAGCAAAACACCAATACAAAGCAAAGGCATAGAATTTCTTGAATCATTTTAATCATAAAATATTTTAATCCAATCATTCCGTTGTAGTCAGAAAGTACCTTCAAAGTACATGTATACACCATCCTTTCGGCGCCATGGCTTGCGCTGCCTGACAATGACAGCTGGCATGACCTTTTTCCTAAGGTCAGGCTTCCCTTTCTTCACAGTAGCCATAACCATGTCCCCAACACAGGCAGAAGGAAGCCTGTTAAGGCGCCCCTTGATTCCCTTAACCGAAATGATGTACAGTTTTTTTGCTCCAATGTTAGCAGCACAGTTGACAGTGGCTGCCACTGGTAGACCCAGTGACATCCGAAACTTGTTACCAGCAGAACCTCCACGCCCTACAGTTTATTAAAGTGAACAGACAAAAGAATGTATTTAGACAAAATAGATGTAGTGATTTAAGCCCCTAAGGTGAGCCACATAAAAATCAGAGCCCAGAAGTGATGAACCACACACCATCCTCAAAGGCTCTTCAAGAAACCTGAGTCTATTTAGCAAGTCAAGAAAACAACACCGACAACTGAGAAATGTGACTACTTGAAACCTTGGATGCTTTATTTAAGATCTAATATTAAAGTATCTCCAACAGTGGTCCAATATAGGCACCTAGATTTCAATTCAGGGGTTTTGTTAAGAAAAAAACTCCAACAAAAAGTCCTATCTTGGAAAAAAGTCTCAAAATATATTTAATACGTATCTATATTAAATATGTAATAGGTACGTACAAAATATAGGGCTCAAGTTTTAGGGCTCATTGTTTGAATCAACATGTATTTATAGGTTAAAAATGTTTTAAAGTACCTATATTAAAATATAGGGTTTAAGTTTTAAGACCTATTGTTGGAGATGCTCTTATCTCTTTAGACACAAAAATAGCAGGAGAACACCAGAACATTTTTTTTTCCCACATATTGTATGGTGCTCTTTTGCTTCTCATGGGAAGACAATTAGCACGTTTTCGTATGAGGAAATACTAAGAACGAACCACATCGTCCATTTAACGAAATAGCAGGCCATGAGATTCTATATATATTACCATCAATCGAATAAACGAATAACACATGAAAGGTTACGAATTAAACCACAACTGAACTCTAATAATTCGTCTGCCCCTAAAAACTCTGGTGATCTGGTCTTAAACAAACTACAATAGCATGTTGTACGATTATAACAGACAATCAATAATTTCAAAGATTACGAAAGAATCAGGTCATGAAACTACACTGGATCCAAACAGGCATAAACCGAATTCAATCCTAAACCTAGTAAAGTATGGGAGGAAGAGGAAGAGGTAGCTTCCACCTGGCACAGCCGATGGAGAGGGGACATGGCGCCATGGGGGGCCAAACGACGGCGGCTGTATGAGGAAAGGAAGAGGTAAAGCCCATCGGTGGGGGGCTCACGTCGGCCGTGGGCAGAGCAGGCTCGGGAGGCGGCCGCGGCGGCGCTCTGAGACGGGGCAGACCGCGGCGGGAGGAGGCGCATCCAGATGTGGCCACCGGAGAGGCGGCGCCGAGCGTCGTGTCGACCGACTCCAACGGCGGGGAGGAGGAGACCAACCACAATGGAAGGGGCTCCCACCGAGGCGGAGACCGGCGAGGACGGTTGAGCGACGAGGACGGTGGCCGTACCTGAGGGTGAGGGAGACGTCCACGCCGCGCACGATGGCGTCGACCGAGGGGCGTCCCCGGGCCAGGGGGCCAGCTCAACCTCCGCGACGACGGCGTGGTCGAATCTGGCGGGCAAGAGGCCCTCCGGGCCTGCGGCGGCGGCGGTCTTGAGCGCGGCGGCGTCGACCTCGAGCCCGCGCACGACGGCGCGGGAGCGGAGGAGGTCCAGCTCCACCCGCAGATCCCGCGGCTCCGCTGCGAAATAGCCGAGGCGGAACTTGAAGGCGGTGTGGGGAGGAGGCGTGCCCGGCGGGACCGGCGGGCTTGAGCCTTCGAGGCGGAACAACCGAGGCCGCGATGGGAACGAGCGGTGTGGGGACTGGGGAGGCGGCGTGGCCGCGGGCGTGCAGAGCCCGTCGAGCCAAGCAAACGAAGAAGACACCGCCTCCGTTGGACCGTTGGATTAGCGTCGGATGGCCGGCGTGTTTTTGGGCGACGTGGCAATTGCGGGGCAAAAAAACGACGACGTGGCCAGCCGGGGCGGTTTGTAAGTCTTAAATATTTTGAAAAAGCTAGTTTTTTGTAGACATCTTCGTGAATACGTCCTCTTAAACTATAGTTCTATATTTCACAGACGTTTTATTTCTATTATTTACTAACTGATATCGAAAAATTTAACATTTGTAATGCTCAAATATATTTGTGGACCCTTACTACAAAATTTTGATTGCATTTGAAAAACATGTAAATTTTTAGATTTATTTACGTTGCCAGACCAAATTCCCCCATTTGACCCCCCCTCTCTTCAATTTTTCTAAAATTCATGTTTGAGGGGGTTCGGAATTTTAAAATTGAATATAAAAAAATTAGAAATAAATTAAAGGGAGTCTAGAAGATATCAAAATTTCCATTTTTCCATTTTAATTCGGATTGGGATTAATTTGGAAATTAGAATGAAGAAGTTCAAGAACCGTAGGATCAAAAAAAGGAAAAATGAATTATTTCGTAATACAATCGTTTGTAAGTCTTAAATATTTTGAAAAAGCTAGTTTTTTGTAGACATCTTCGTGAATACGTCCTCTTAAACTATAGTTCTATATTTCACAGACGTTTTATTTCTATTATTTACTAACTGATATCGAAAAATTTAACATTTGTAATGCTCAAATATATTTGTGGACCCTTACTACAAAATTTTGATTGCATTTGAAAAACATGTAAATTTTTAGATTTATTTACGTTGCCAGACCAAATTCCCCCATTTGACCCCCCCTCTCTTCAATTTTTCTAAAATTCATGTTTGAGGGGGTTCGGAATTTTAAAATTGAATATAAAAAAATTAGAAATAAATTAAAGGGAGTCTAGAAGATATCAAAATTTCCATTTTTCCATTTTAATTCGGATTGGGATTAATTTGGAAATTAGAATGAAGAAGTTCAAGAACCGTAGGATCAAAAAAAGGAAAAATGAATTATTTCGTAATACAATCGTTTGTAAGTCTTAAATATTTTGAAAAAGCTAGTTTTTTGTAGACATCTTCGTGAATACGTCCTCTTAAACTATAGTTCTATATTTCACAGACGTTTTATTTCTATTATTTACTAACTGATATCGAAAAATTTAACATTTGTAATGCTCAAATATATTTGTGGACCCTTACTACAAAATTTTGATTGCATTTGAAAAACATGTAAATTTTTAGATTTATTTACGTTGCCAGACCAAATTCCCCCATTTGACCCCCCCTCTCTTCAATTTTTCTAAAATTCATGTTTGAGGGGGTTCGGAATTTTAAAATTGAATATAAAAAAATTAGAAATAAATTAAAGGGAGTCTAGAAGATATCAAAATTTCCATTTTTCCATTTTAATTCGGATTGGGATTAATTTGGAAATTAGAATGAAGAAGTTCAAGAACCGTAGGATCAAAAAAAGGAAAAATGAATTATTTCGTAATACAATCGTTTGTAAGTCTTAAATATTTTGAAAAAGCTAGTTTTTTGTAGACATCTTCGTGAATACGTCCTCTTAAACTATAGTTCTATATTTCACAGACGTTTTATTTCTATTATTTACTAACTGATATCGAAAAATTTAACATTTGTAATGCTCAAATATATTTGTGGACCCTTACTACAAAATTTTGATTGCATTTGAAAAACATGTAAATTTTTAGATTTATTTACGTTGCCAGACCAAATTCCCCCATTTGACCCCCCCTCTCTTCAATTTTTCTAAAATTCATGTTTGAGGGGGTTCGGAATTTTAAAATTGAATATAAAAAAATTAGAAATAAATTAAAGGGAGTCTAGAAGATATCAAAATTTCCATTTTTCCATTTTAATTCGGATTGGGATTAATTTGGAAATTAGAATGAAGAAGTTCAAGAACCGTAGGATCAAAAAAAGGAAAAATGAATTATTTCGTAATACAATCGTTTGTAAGTCTTAAATATTTTGAAAAAGCTAGTTTTTTGTAGACATCTTCGTGAATACGTCCTCTTAAACTATAGTTCTATATTTCACAGACGTTTTATTTCTATTATTTACTAACTGATATCGAAAAATTTAACATTTGTAATGCTCAAATATATTTGTGGACCCTTACTACAAAATTTTGATTGCATTTGAAAAACATGTAAATTTTTAGATTTATTTACGTTGCCAGACCAAATTCCCCCATTTGACCCCCCCTCTCTTCAATTTTTCTAAAATTCATGTTTGAGGGGGTTCGGAATTTTAAAATTGAATATAAAAAAATTAGAAATAAATTAAAGGGAGTCTAGAAGATATCAAAATTTCCATTTTTCCATTTTAATTCGGATTGGGATTAATTTGGAAATTAGAATGAAGAAGTTCAAGAACCGTAGGATCAAAAAAAGGAAAAATGAATTATTTCGTAATACAATCGTTTGTAAGTCTTAAATATTTTGAAAAAGCTAGTTTTTTGTAGACATCTTCGTGAATACGTCCTCTTAAACTATAGTTCTATATTTCACAGACGTTTTATTTCTATTATTTACTAACTGATATCGAAAAATTTAACATTTGTAATGCTCAAATATATTTGTGGACCCTTACTACAAAATTTTGATTGCATTTGAAAAACATGTAAATTTTTAGATTTATTTACGTTGCCAGATCAAATTCCCCCATTTGACCCCCTCTCTCTTCAATTTTTTCTAAAATTCGTGTTTGAGGGGGTTCGGAATTTTAAAATTGAATATAAAAAAATTAGAAATAAATTAAAGGGAGTCTAGAAGATATCAAAATTTCCATTTTTCCATTTTAATTCGGATTGGGATTTTGGAAATTAGAATGAAGAAGTTCAAGAACCGTAGGATTCGCAAGCATGAATTAAGAAAATTGTAGAATACAAAATAACAGGAAAAGTAAGGCCCTGTTCTTTTGAGCTGATCTGAACAGCTGAACGGCTGAAATGACTGAATTTTGCATGCTTCCCGAGGTAGTCTCGAGATTCGGATACATTTCGTTTGACTTGTTTTTTAAAGTGTTAGGACCCACCTTCAAAACAACGAAAAAACAGACTAAAAAAACTCAAAGCATATGTGTTTTGAGAATGTAGATAAGTCGTTAAGTTGTTAAGCCGTTAAGCTGAAAAGAAAGAGGCAACCCGGACTTGTACTATTTATTGATTGATATGGAAATAATTGTACTACTTACAAGTACGTGATGTTCCCTTCACAGAAAGTCTAACACGTAGTATCACATGTGAGATTGAATATAAAGCACAACTTGATAATGTATTTACTTAAGAAATTTATCTCAAAATTATATATATAGAAAACATTGGTTTAGCTAGCAACAAATGGTTGTGTACAGTGTGCATGATGTAGAGGGCAGAACTTTAATACATCATGTAAGTTAACTACTAACTTCATCATACACGGTTAAAACTAAATGCCGTACAAACATGTTTAATGAACCGCTCAATTAGTAAAATGTCAAGTAAGCTGAAGGATGAATACGTACATAAAAGTGTAACCACATTTCAATTAATTACAATTGTTGGATGGGCCGTGAGATGCCCAAACGTCTTCAGTACACTCTTGATCGAGTTTGAAACTCTTTAAGGAAAAAAATGTGAAGTGTGTGTGTGTAAAGCAAGCAAGTCTTATAAAAACAATATAATAAATTGCTTCAATAATATAGAAACCATTAGGTTACCTTCTATAGATAGGCTGAGACCTGATCAGAAATTCTCATGAGAGAGCACACTGTAGTATTCAGATCCAAACAAGATGAATAGCACTCAGTTTTTCTTCCAAGCTAGTAGATTATACTGGG
Organism: Raddia distichophylla; assembly: GCA_005191435.1. Lineage (NCBI taxonomy): Eukaryota > Viridiplantae > Streptophyta > Magnoliopsida > Poales > Poaceae > Raddia > Raddia distichophylla. The sequence continues at coordinate 754,735 of SPJY01020124.1, read as the reverse complement.
AAGAATAAACCTTCACTATAACCAACCAATAAACCATAGAAGAGCCCCTTACCAGTTACCACCCACATCCTCCGTGAGCGTGCTCCCGACGGCGCACCTGAGCATGTACATTCCGCCCACCTTGGCGGAGCTCATGTACGGGCCCGAGCTGGCCGCGTTCACCTCCTCGAGGAGCATCCGGTTGAGCTCGTTGGCCGTCTTCTCGCCGCCAAACCTCTCCGGCGACCGGAGTCGGAAGCACACCAACGGGAACTGCCTGCGCGCCACCACCTCGAGACGTCGGGGCACGGCAGCGGCAGCGGCGGGGAGGGGCGTCGATTTTAGGGCTAGCCCGTGCGCTAAGTCAAACGAGAACTTAGCGCACGGGCCTCTTAAATTTGAAAAGCAGGATTTTTGTGGTCGGCCCAAGGCCGACGACATAAATATACTTTTATGGTCGGCATTTACCCAGACCGACCATAAAAGTGGAGTATTGTGGCCGGCCTTAAAATAGGCCGACCACAAAAGTGCAGCAATGTGGACGGCCTTTTCTTAGACCGACCACACAAATGTCATATTGTCGTCGGCCTCAGGCTCAGCCGCCCACCAAGACCCTCCAGGCCCCCGCGGCCCTTTTTCGGCCCACCCGGCCGCGCCTCAATCGACACTGCGCTATATGCTATCTAAGTTTCCATGGCATGCGAAACACATCAAAAGTCTTTCCACGGGGCTATATTGACCTACGTTGCATATTCGGCACGTGTTCACTCCAAACCTAGACTTTGTGTCAGCTTCGTTCCACGAACGTTAAGGTCTCAAAGAATCATGTTAGGAAAATGCAACGCAGCTCAATATAGCCCATGTGGAAAGAACTTATAATGTGTTGTGCATGCCCTAAAACAATAAATGACAAATATGACAGTGTCGATTTGAGGCGCGGGAGGGCCGCGGGAAATGGTCGGGACGGCTCGGGGGGTTTGTGTGGTCGGCATTTATCCAGGCCGACCACAAAAGTGGAGTATTGTGGTCGGCCTTAAAAGAGGCCGACCACAAAAGTGCAGCAATGTGGACGGTCTTTTCTCAGACCAACCACACAAATGTCGTATTGTCGTCAGCCTCAGGCTCAGCCACCCACAAAGACCCTCCAGGTCCCCGCGGCCACTATCCGGCCTACCCGGCCGCGCCTCGATCGACACTGCGTTGTGTGCTATCTAAGTTTCTAGGGCATGCGGAACACATCAAAAGTCTTTCCACGGGGCTATATTGATCTACGTTGCACATTCGGCACGTGTTCACTTCAAACCTAGACTTCATGTCAGCTTCGTTCCACGAACATTAAGATCTCAAAGAATCCTGTTAGGAAAATGCAACACAGCTCAATATAGCATACGTGGAAAGAACTTATAATGTGTTGTGCATGCCCTAAAACAATAAATGACAAATAGAACAGTGTCGATTGAGACGCGGGAGGGCCGTGGGAAATGGTCGGGGAGGCCCGGGAGGTTTGTGTGGTCAGCATTTATCCAGGCTGACCACAAAAGTGGAGTATTGTGGTCGGCCTTAAAAGAGACCGACCACAAAAATACAGCAATGTGGGCGGCCTTTTCTCAGACCGACCACACAAATGTTGTATTGTCGTCAGCCTCAGGCTTAGCCGCCCACAAAAGACCTTCCAGGCCCCCACGGCCACTTTTCGGCCAACCCGGCCGCGCCTCGATCGACACTGCGTTTTGTGCTATCTAAGGTTCTAGGGCATGCGGAACACATGAAAAGTCTTTCCACGGGCTATATTGACCTACATAGAACACATCAAAGGTTCTAAGGTTCTTCGGCACGTGTTCACTCCAAACCAAGGTTCTAAAAATCCCGATTAATCCCCGATTAGTCCTCGATTAATCTCTAATCGATGGTCCTCCGATTAGGACCGATTACCGATTAATACCAATTAATTCCGATTAGTGCCGATTTATGTGTCCGATTAATCCCGTTTAACCCTAGTCCCCACCTCGCCGCCCGACTAGCGACTAGTGGCTTTCAGAACCTTGCTCCAAACCTAGACTTCGTGTCAACTTCGTTCCACGAACGTTAAGGTTTCAAAGAATCCTGTTAGAAAAATGCAGTGCAGCTCAATATAGCCCACATGGAAAGAACTTACAATTTGTTGTGCATGCCCTAGAACAATATATGACAAATAGGACAGTGTCGATTGAGGCGCGGAAGGGCCGTGGGAAATGGTTGGGGCGGCTCGGGGGGTTTGTGTGGTCGGCATTTACCTAGGCCGACCACAAAAGTGCAGCAATGTGGGCGTCAGTTGCTCAGACCGCCCACACAAATGTTTTATTGTGGGTGGCCTATGCTTATCCCACCCACAGTTCCGTCTGACGTTTGTGGTTTTTTACGGTTTTTGTGGGCGGCATAACAGAGGCCGACGACATAAGTTGGCCAGAGGCATCTTTTGTCTGACACGTGGGCCCGCCTTGAGGTGGTTTTTTTAGGCCGTTAAGGTGCCGTCAGGTGGGTGTCTCTATGTCGACGGCATAAACTTTGCCACGATATAGTTGAGTTGAGCGGCTCCAAATTTCAAATTGGACGGTAGGCGGGAGAGTCGGCGTAACTATTGTGGTCGTCATTTGTTTGGCCGCCCATATTGTTTTTATTATCGCCGGCCGTTCTTTTGGCTGACGACATAGAGGAAAAAATATTATCTTCGGTTTTTGGACCGACGACAAAAGATTTTAGGCCGACCACATAAGTCTCGTTTCCTGTAGTGATATTAGTTAAATTGATCAATATCTCAGTGAAATTCAATCGAACTACAAAAATGATTTCATAATAGTTTTTTGGAGAGAAGAATTATAAAATAATAAAAATCAGTGAGCACATTCAAGCATCTACTCTGTTGGATATTCATTCCATACTGAAGCACCTATGCAAACCTGAGCGATGACACATAAATTTACCAGATTATTGTGCCTGCGGTCATGGATCCATAGATAATAGAATAAAACCACAATCAAATAGCACCCATTACTGCTTAAAGTCAGAGGCAATACTACTTGAACTTTTGGCTGCAATAACAAAGCAGCCAAACCGCAGCCAATTAGCAGCCAAATGGCCCCCAAATCGGCGTATATGGGAAGTAATTCATCTTGTTTTTAGATTTCTATTCTAGCGAGGGATGAAAGTAATTGGCATATGTGGGAAGTAATCTGCCCCCAAATTGCAGCCAAACCATCCCTAGACCGCCCCCAAATCGCCCCCAGATCCAACCGGCCCCAACCCTCGAAAACCTATAAAAATCAGCAAGATCCACCTATGTAGACCATAGATCTACGCGAAATCGCGGAAATCATTCTACACGCAACAAGATTGAAGCGCATAGGATTTGAATCAAAGAACTTGCCTTTCCACGGTCGTCGGCGGTGCGTGCACGATGCAGGTGGTCGATTCCGAGTCGCCTCCGGTGGCTGGAGCGCGAATATGCCCACCGCTGCTTCCGCCGCCTCCCCCCGGACCGACCTCGTCCCCTGTGATGTGGCTCCTTTGCCTTCGTCCACCATCCGCCCAAGCACGGGACTAATCGGTCGTTGCTTGCAAGCAGCGGCCTTGCGCACGAAGGGAATGGAGAGAGAATCCCGACGCGAAGGGTTTCTTTCTCTGACAGGAGACGATTTGCTTCCGAAAAGCAACGCCTTTGGAGCAGCGTTGGCCGTCTCGTCCCGGGCATTTTTCCATTGGGAAGCAACTAGACACAGTGAAGAAACTCCCTTGCAGATGGTCTAGAAGCAGGGGGGAGGATGAAATATGGACTTTGCACGGTCCAAATCCACGCATCTGAGGCCTTGTACATTTCAGCTTAGCGTAGCGTAGCGTAGCGTAGCGTAGCGTTTCAGAAAAATTTGAAAGTCTTTAAAGAGAGATTTAAATATTGTAAAAAATAATTAAAAAATAGTTTTACTACTAAGAACATGAGAAAAATCATTATAAATTATTACACCAAACAGGCTATATAAAAAAGATAAATTTTAGTGAAACGCTACACTAAGTTACACTAAGCCAAAATGTACAAGGCCTGAAAGAGACTGCACAGACTCACTGCAACTGCAGTGAATCCGTCCAACCCTACATTCACCGCATCTCCCGAGCTTTTCTCTTCAATCAGCCAATTCCCGTGGGGGCCGACGGCGACGGGCATCGCCATGTGTCGCTCGGCTGGCGTGTGGATCACACAAGTGTGCGGGTGGGTGGCCGCCACACGCTCGCCGCGTGCTCCTCGCCCTCCCCCCATTCTCCCCCTCCCACTCGCAGCCGTCTCCAACCTCCCCCAGTCACCCCCCACTCGGCGCCGGCCGACCCCTGCGGATCAAGATGCACCCAAACTGAGGTAACCGGCCTGCAAAGATCGTTTCTTGATGTCATATGGGCGGGTGTTCATGGATGTTGGGCAGGGTGATGAGCAGCAGCTCGTGCTTGGGTTGAACAGAGAGGAGGTTTGCTTCTTGATGTTGGCTCCAAGAGATTTTTTATGGCAGCTGTGTGCTGTTGGAGCGTTTTTGTCTTTCTTGGTAGGTTGTAGGAGCGGTTCGATGCCACGATTCCTCAGAGGGCAGCCATCTGGAGTTCTTGATGTGGATTCAGATGGACTTGTGTTGTTGATTCGATGTTTGTACAAATGGAAAGTTAGTTTATTGATGTGGTTATGTGCACGAGCATTTCGTGCTTCCATTTAAAAAAAAACAATTTAGTGCTTGTGGTGCTTCTATGTTCTAGTTCATTGCTTGTGAAGGTAAAAGTGCAGTAATTGATGGTAATATGGAACATGAACTGTTGGTGCTTCCATTGAATCACTACACACAAAACTCGTCCTTTTTATGTTGATTGATTTTCTTGTTCTTATAGTATGAGGTTTATACTAGTTAGCCTTCTTGCCATCCTTGGTTCTCTGTTTTGTTCCTTGGTGTTTTAATAGACATATTTGTGATGCAGTATTGGAATCTGAGAATGGTGGCTGACACGGAGAGCTCAGATTCACTACCTGGCTGTTCAAATGACGCTACCGAGCAGCCACCTGATGGGTTGGTCTTTAAATATTTTATCTTCTTTTATTCAGATTTTTTTAGTTAGCGTCAGAGTAGTAATCCATGTCTTTTTGTTGCTATGGCCAATCAACATCTGCATATGACCAAATCGTTGTCATCATAAACTGCCTTCCTGCTCTAATTGTTCCTAACTTGCTTGGATAATGACTCCATGTGGTCTAGTCTAAATCATCAAACTGTACTGAAATAGGGAATAATCATAAATGCAAATGAACATGAATGTATTTGCAACTATGTTTGGTTGTTTGCTATAAATCACCTCTAATCCTTTTTTAGATAATGGGACATTATTATCCCAGGCACTGTGGCTGTGCTAAACAGGGCACATAGCCGTAATCACTCCTTATCTTGGGTGATTATTGTGGAACTATGCTAATGTATCAACAAGATGATCACAATCTCCTCATTATCTCATTTGATCCACCAGCAGCATTGCAAAATAACAATCAAAGTGAGCACAGTTCCCAAGATGAAATTGATTATGACTTGCGAGTAGGCACTGCGATAAGTTAATAAAGTATGACTTAGGGAGATGTTTATGGGCTGAGAGTTGCATTTCTCATGCTCAACTGCTCAACTTCCTAGTTTGACTTAGTTCTATTCTTCATTTTATTCTTCTTTTTGTCATGATGCTGCATGATTGGATAAGTTTTATCGTCAAATTTTGGTGCTTTCTAGCCCAGTAAAGGGCCACTAGTGCAAACTCAGATATGAGTGAGGTCTTGTGTTACTACTACCTAATACTTGACAAGACTTATTCCCCCCCATTCACCGGCTCGACATTTACATGTTAGTTGTATTTGCATGCATGTTGGAGCTAGATTACTTGATGATTTTAGGTGTATGACCCCACTTGACATTATGTTTTTTATTTCTATGTTTCCAATTTTTTGAATCCTAACCTCGGAACTCACAACAAGCTCTGAAGGGAGAAATTCCTTCATATATAGAAACATAGACTAGAAGAAACCTAATAGTATTAGTAGTAAGTACTAATTAGGACAATAGATTAAACATTACGTGTTGTTCATCCCTGCTCCTTTACCATGTCATATGACCACCAGAACAGATGCATCAGTCCATTGACATAGAGAGGTTTCAATTAGGTACCTGTTGTGTGAATTGTAATGGTTGTCACACAAAAGTCAGACATATCTGTATACTTCTATAGCAAGTTGCTAAGAATGTTTTTTTTGGATTAAACTTCAATGCAGTAGGTGTCATTTAAGGAATTTACATTCTATTAGATACTCAGAAACATGTTTCATACTTTCATGATACTTTGATTTTTATATATCTTTCAGAATTCATAGTTTTCTTAGCCTTGGCCCTTAGGCTCTCTTGGTGAGTTGAAATTGATTACTTGCAATTTGCACCTTCAGATTATTTTGAACCGTCCTGTTGTCCATTCTTTCCACATGTTTGTTTTAGTGTACCTCTTTCCGTAGTCTACTGATTTTTATTTGCTGTAACATTTATTTTGAATATTTGTTTTCTGCAGGTTCCTTGACAAAAAATCTCTAGAAAAGGCTCCAAAGAAAACTAATAAAGCTGAACGAGAGAAACTTAAGCGTGACCAGTTGAATGATCTTTTTCTTGATCTCACCAGTATGCTAGGTTCGTACAGTGCATCGTTGAATTTGTAAAAAATTTATTGCTCTGTTGATAAAATATATATATAACTGCACTTAGATTCCTTTATTCTGTGCCCTCCATTCTAATTTATCTGCCGTTTTTTAATTACTTAATGGCAAAGAATGCAATATACATTCACAATAATGGAAATGTATAACTTTAAATTATGTGACATGTTAGCAGTATTCACTGCTATCCCCAATGCATAGTATGTGTGCACCTCTCAGAATATTAATTTGACAGCTGAGGGGACATATGTTGATTCCTGGATTAATTATCTACTATTGTGTCGTTAGCATTGCACAGAATGTATACTAACTGCACTTCATATTCTCATTTCTCTTTTGTTAAACTAATCTTATTATCAATCCTAGTCATACTTTCTAGGATTCTAAGCATCTTTATGGGTCCCATTTTGTTGTAGTTGCTAAATATTCTCATGTGAAGGGCTGGCTCTGTTGCTTTCTTCCAAGCTCGCTCTCAGTGGTCCCCCACATATTGCTCTCAGAAAAAAAATCTCAAGAGGGAAAAGGCTGTCATCAATTTGTTCTTCAACCCTTTAATCCCTTATAATATGTTTTTATTATTTATCATAAAAATATCTGAAAGGCAATAATTCCATTTTTTGTATTACCTTTATTATGCCACCATATTATTGTATATAATGAATAAACCATGCCATGATGGATAACTTGGTGTATATCATCCATTGACATCACTCATGCTATCACCATCTATTACTGATTACTGAGCTATGGCTAGTTGTTCGTATCATGGAAGGAAATATACCATTCGGGAAGTTGTACTACATTTAAGTTAACAACTACAGTTTTAGAACTACATGTTCTACTTATCGAGCTTTACTTTGAATGGAACACCACTTTGTGTATAATTCTTGCTCATGTACCATAAAGTTGTGAATACTTTCTACTGATGAACATGTAGGGAAAGCCATCTGCTGAGTGATTTATATAATATGAACGTTGGTGCCTTGCATCATGTGACACAAAATATGATTCGAGAATCATCATCATGACATGCCTTCTTATATCGAGTTGTTTCTAGAACCTTGCCTCATCTTTTAAGTTCTGCATGCTTATTGACGTTATTTGTAAATATCTAGGCCATTTTTTTTTTCTTCTAATCAACATATTTCCTCTTACAGATCTAGATGGACAAAATACTGGAAAAGCAACAGTGTTGGGTGATGCTGCTCGTGTACTTCGAGATTTAGTTACTCAAGCAGAATCTCTTAGGAAGGAACAATCTGCTCTTCTAACTGAACGCCAATACGTGAGTTTCGAAAAAAATCATGTACTTGTAAATTTTCTTGATCAAAATTTTGAACATGTTATACTGCATGGACTCTTGTAGTCTTCAAACAACGGGGACATCTAGCCATTAGCCGCCATCAACATACATATTCCCCACTCTAGGTTGCTACAATAATTTGGCTGGTTTCTTAACTCATCAAAATATTTAGTTGTTTGAGGCTGTTATCTTCCTTGCTTTTACTATTAAGCCTAATTCAGTAATTTACACCTATTAACAGGTCAGTTCAGAGAAGAATGAGCTTCAAGAGGAGAATACCACACTCAAAGCCCAAATATTAGAACTGCAGAATGAAATTCGGGCAAGAATGGGAAACAACAGCCTTAATTTTAGCAGTCTTGGGATATCACATCCAATGGGGACCAATAGCTCTACTCAAGCAACTTATTCCATGCCACATCATATATGGAGCAATGGTTCTAATTTAAGTGCCTTACCCATGACTCACTCAAGAAACCCATCATCTCCACTGCAAAACCAGCACCATCACTCTGATGATTCTGCCCGGGTTTATGCATCACGGCCCCAGGAGCTGCAGCTCTTTCCAGGGGCATCAGCACCACCGGAGAGATCAACACATATATGCCATCCGGCTACATCTTCAAGCCTCGCAGATTCTTTGCCTGGGCAGCTTCGCCTCAGCCTTCCACAAACATGTCAGGAAGAAAGCAGCAGTGGCACATTGTGCAGAAGAAAAGAACGGAAAAACAGTTAGCCAATTGGCAGCGCTTAAAATCAGTACTTGACGATAGTGATCCTCCTGTAAATACCAAGAAGCTGCTCCCTTACTGATTCAAATCTACTGTGATAGCTACTCTGTATTGAAATCTTTGTAGCACTTGTTATAAAGAAGTTTGATGTTTGGCGGTAGTTCTGTTTCAGGCTAATCAAACTTGAAAATTAGGATCCACCAATTTTATAGCTAGTTTGTTGCGGTTGATCATATTACTATCACTAACTACTTACAGGTGGACAGGAGTAGCTGCGCAGGCTAGCGCGTTGGGCACGCGCGCAGGGTTTTGCAAGGTTAACAGTCGGTTTTTTATGGTTCTGTGTCTAAACTGATATTTGAGTTTTATCAAGTTTTAGACCAGTTCGGGGCTCGGGGCGGCTAGCCGTGGTTTTTATTTTTTCCAAATGCAAAATCATATGAAAATAATGAAATGCTAGCTATTTGGGAGCCAGCTCCCAAATTGCTATTCACAATCCCCATGCATGTTGGTTTTGACGTGAGCTGGTTCGATCGAATCCCGTAACAGAACCATTTTTCTCTCCTGTGGCTGAAGTGGCAACCTCGTCCACGCGCTAGCGCCGCCCATACCCGTCCGTCGCACTGGCGGCGCCCGTCCCTGCAGTCTCCTTGCACCGGCGCAAGCCGCCGCGGTGAGGCGGCAAATCAGGCGGCGAGGTGGCAGATCGAGCGGCGGCGACATCACCATGAGCGGCGGCCAGGTGCCAGTGTCGTCGTCCCTAGCTAGCTGTTGCCGCCCAGTGCCACTACCGCGCGTCTCGGGAGTCGGGCCCAGCCTCATCCACGCCGTCTACCCTGCCATCGCCGTAATGGATCGTAATAGGCATATATTGGGTTGTAAGGGCATCTCCAATGATATAACCATCTATTATATCTATGAAAAAACTCCATACCATCTATATATAGTTTGTAGACAACATCTCCAATGCATTTAGGAATGAAAACGAAGCGGGTAATATCCGAACCGTATCTGTATCCGATATCCGTATTTTGAAAAACGGCATGAACTCTAGCATCCGACGGATACGGATGCTGATAATTATTCAGATAGACCTAAGCGGATACGGGACGGATATGGTATCGGTGATATCCGATGGAAGCGGAGCACATACGGATATCCGGATAAAATTGCAATTCAGATATCCGGATAAAATTATAACCTGGATATCTAACCGGATAATTGACTAAAACTAGGTTGAGGCCCAATAGCTTATAAACCAATACCAGGTCCATGACTAAGCAAGCCTAACACCTCACATCCCACCTCACCAGGCTGTCAGCCGTCAGGCACCAATTACTTGCCAAGTTTTCATATGTGATCAATGTGTCATCCGTCGTCATGTATGGTCAATGTGTAAATTATATGTGCACTTTTATTATCTTAAGTTGTTATGGTTTGGACAGTATTGCTATGCTAATCCAAAGTTTACGGCATACATATATACTATCTGAAAAATATTCGTTTTTGTTTCTGGTTATTATTTGATTCCGGGTACTATCCGTTTTAATAATATCCGTTTCCGATTCAATATCCTATCCGTTTTAATACTATACGTATCCATATCTGTATCCGATTAAAGAAAGCAGATAAAGATATGGTAAAGCCATCATTCGTTTGTATCTGCTTCGTTTTCACCCTTAAATGGAATAGCTATAGCATTGACTATTAAATTTAATATGGGCCCATATGTAATAGACGGGCTATTAGTTAACAGCCAGGTTTTATCTCCTTCTTCTCTTCTCCACATAGGCAAAAAGATGAGGTGGACTTCTTATAGTTAGCTAACATGGCACCATTGAAGATGTCCTAATGATCCTAAAGAGTTGTAATATACTCCCTCCCAACCTCCGTTCTTTTTATTCGTCATCGTTGCTTTTTGGATATGCCTCCTAACATTCGTCTTATTCAAAAATTTAGTACAAATATATGAAAAAATATAAGTTATGCTTAAAATACCTTTAGTGATAAAACAAAATCATAACAAAATAAAATGGTATTTAAATAGATTATTTAAATAAGACAAAAGGTCAAAGGTCATGTCCAAAACCAACAAAGACAATAAAAATACGAAGGGAGTATCAAAATTATTGGGGTTAGAGCATTTGTGCATCAGTCACTCTATCCCCACAGTTGATCTAGTTCACTACTAGCTACTCCCTACATCCTTTCCTCTAAATTTTCTTCACATCTTACACTACACTCTAAAAGATTCCTTCCCTGCATCAGCCACTTTATTCAAAGACATAAAATTTATGATGAAAAAATAATATATTTGATTGGCAGTTAATGTCTCCTTGTTTTTAGGGATTTGCTCCCCAAGCGATGTGCCTGCGTGCAGAAAATACGTGTGATTAATTGCAAGTTTTGTTGAGTAGTAATTATGAGTAATTCAAGTGTCCATATTTATTTCAAAACTGATCGGGACCCAAAATAACTATTTATCGAAAGCGGATTCGTGTGTGCACATAAAAATATAGAGTTGGGCTACGGTGCTTCATAAAGCACAGATTCTTGCTTGCTTCGTGTTGAGTTTGAAAGATAAAAAACAAAAAAGGACGATTCGAACCACCATCTCTTTTCATGTTGTTAGTCCCACAATCAATTAAAATGATATTTTTTTGAATTTTTTACTATTTATTTCATATTTTACAAAATCAGCTATCTAAATAATTGTGGAGCCACCGATAATCTTGATTTTGAAAAATATGAACTAAAAAATGAAAAAAAAATGAAAAATGTTTTGTGCGATGAGAGTTTGGTGAGACAAATAAGATGGCTGATTTAGATCAACGATTTTGGTTTTTGATTTTTCAAACTTAACACAATGCATGGAAGAATCTATAGCTCGCGAAGCACCATAAACAACTCTTATAGAGGTCGATGGATCAGCAGAGTACAAAATATGTGCAGGTTATCTTATTTGCTTTCCTCCAAATGTAATCAGTCCTGTATATGCAATCTTATATGTCCTGTATATGCAATCTTGTATGGCCTCCTGGTGTCACCTTGTTTCAGCATTCCACATCGAATAAATAAACATATGTGCAAAGTTTGAACATTGCACATTGGATGAAGATGTGCATGCTACCTTCTGTATCTTGTGACCAACGAGAATGCAGTGGCAACGTTCCACCAAAATGTGAACTTGGGAGCATCACATCACTCTTAAAAACTGTATTACTCAAGAACAGAAATGCTAGATCCTACTGCGAACATTAGATTGTTCATCCTACGCAATAGTATAAACAAAGAATACGCCACTTGACCTCCCCAGCTACCCCCTAAAGAACTCGAAAAAAGCTGAAAATAATCACATGCCCACCCTAATCTTGCGAACAAACGCCCAGGTTGCTGCATCATCCTCTGTTCTAGAGCTGAAATGCAAACCACCAGCATCATCCTCTGTTCCCCTGAGCCATTGTTCTCTGAAGATCTATTCCCCTGAGCCATGGTTCTCTGAAGAACTTCCCTTCTCCTCTGAGCTCTCGTCGCCGGCAGTCCAGTACTGCTTGACGGCGTAGAGCACCTTCTCCGGGATGCGCGCGCCGTCCTCGTGGTTCGCCATCATCGTCTTCCACCGCATCCCGCCTGCCATCCTCTGAACCTTGAGCAGGACGTCGACGTCATCACGAAGGATCACCGTGCCCTCGGGGCGCAGGATCCGGTCCATCTCCAGCAGGATGTCCTCCATCTTGCACCTGATCAGTGATCACACGCACATTCATTCATTGGCTCAGCTAAAACATCAAATTTATATGATCCAGCATCGTAGTATGAACATCAAATTCCTCAGTGACTCACTTGTCCTTGTAGAGGGAGAAGACGCCATTGGCATGTATCAGGTCGTAGGTTCTTGGGTAAGTGGAGAATGCTTCACACCTGGAGGAAGCATGGAGATGCAATCAAGAGATGAAATTTGTGATCTTTTGATCGGTGATTGATCAGTCGTGCGGCTGCAAGCGCTGCTACTTGCCAGTCATGGTATATGCCGATGAGCCCCCTCTCGTAGATGACGCCGAGGGTGGAGGCCTCGGCGGCGGTGGGCACGACGTTCATGACCCACGACTTTGGGGAGAAGATGGCGGCGGCGAAGCCCCCCACGCCGGCGTTCATGTCCATGATGTTGCGGTACCGCTCGGTGTCGAGCTTGTGGTTCACCTTCCGGTACGCCGCCACGTGCCTTTCCCACCGCCGGTTCTCCTCCTCGTACGACTCGCCGGTGAGCCCAGGCACGGCGCCGGAGGACACCCGCGGTGGCACGGCCTTCAGCCGCTCCGGGAACGGCTGCAGCTCGCCGCCGCCGCCGCCGCCGCCGGCCGCCGGCGGCGTGACGCACGCCTCCATGTTCTTGTACCAGACGTCGTCGGGGTTGGCCGGGTCGCAGGTGCGGGCGGCGGCGCAAGCCGCCGAGTCGGCGCGCTTCCGCCAGACGCCGATCTCGCGGATCTCGGTGAGCTTCTCCCAGCAGAGCATCCGCGCGTACTCCTCGATCTTCTGCTGCTCGCCGGCGAGGTCCGCCTCCGTGCGCTCCCACGCCTTCCAGTTCGCCTTCCAGTTGATCGGCGGGCCGGAGAGCACCCAGTACCCGCCCGGCCGGAGCACCCGGTCGATCTCCATCATGTACATCCCCCCTGCATCGAAATTCGAGCTCACTATTGCATGGGATTGAAGTCTCAATTTTTGGATCATGGCGTCATCATGGGAGGGGGTGGGTGCATCGGAGGTCGTGCATGGTGGTGCTCACCGTTGCCGGACCAGGGGATGAGGCAGCGGGAGCAGTGCGCCATGTCGAAGGCGCGCGGCGGGAAGGGGAGCTTGACGGAGCCGAGCACGCCGATGAACGCCGGCACGCCGCGCTCCAGCGCGAACTGCACCTGCGCCTCGTGCGAGTCGCGCGGCGCGAACGACATGGCGATCACGCCGCGCGAGTCCAGGTACGCCCCCAGGCTAGCCACCTGCACGGACGCCGAGGAAGTTAGGACTCAGGATCGATCGCCGCGGCGGCGCCGCCAAGGGAGGAGGAGGAGGAGGGAAGGGTTCTTTCTGGTGTGTGTGTGCAGTGTGCGTACGCCGCAGCCGGTGTCGAGGACGGTGCGGACGGAGCCGTCCGAGAAGGGGACGACGGTGGCGAGCTGATCGATGTACTTGTCTGCGCCGCCGGGGAACTGGGTGCCGCCGCCGGGGAAGTGGAAGACGTCGCCCTCGTAGACGACCCAGTTCTGCACAGCCTTCTCGACGGTGAGGCTCTTGTAGGGCGCGTTGGCGAAGGGCACGTAGTCGCGGCTCCTCGGCCAGGGGAACGGCGTCACGTACCCCGCCGGCGCCGGCACCAGGCAGCGCCGCCGCTCGCCGTCGTCCGCCGGGCAGTGCCGCTCCCGGTACACCATGTTCTTGCGCGGGAACTTCATCGCGCGCTCCTGGTCGTGGCACGGCGTGTAGTCGGCCAGCGCCGCCGCGCACGGCGCGAACTCCGGCACCCCATCATCGCCGCCGCCGGACGCGTTGGCGGCGCCGCCGTGGTGCGTCTCGAAGGTGAGCCCCGCCGCCACGGCGGCCGCGTCGCCGCAGGCCGCCTGCCTCGTCACCGCCGCCGCGATGCTGTCGCCCTTGCCGTAGCCGCTGCGCTGCCACGCGCCGAGCACGTAGAAGAAGCAGCACAGCGCGACGGCGACGACCAGCCCCAGAGGGCTCCGCGCCCTGTACTCGCCGGAGTTGCCCTTGATAGCCATAATTGGCTCGCCGAGATTAAATTTAACCCTACATTGCACCATCAAGATCGAACAACCAAATCAATGGAACAAGGAATTTAAACAACGCAATACATACATGATTGCCAATTACAAGATGCAATTTTTTACGTATGCGCACAAGTTGCCGATCTGTTAGTCGCATTGGTGACACGAACCTTGATTAGATCACGATGAACTTGGACGGCGTTGTTGCATCTGATCGATCTTGGTTGAGGAAGAAGAGAAGGGATATCAGATGCGGCTGGCCGGTGTTGGAACTGCGCCACAGGAGGAGAAAGAACCGGATCGTGTGAGATAAGAGGGCCTAAGAAACGGGAGTTAGCTCTGCGTGGAATACTTTGGGTTTTTTTTTTTCCCTTAGGAGGAACGGGGTAGCGTTCCTACCCTCTGCGACAGGGGAGTGGGAAGTGCTTTATAAATTTGTGGTAGTATGGATAGACCTGATCATGGAAAGTCCGATCCAATCCGGTTTGAAAAAGTCTGACCCGGCCCGACCGGTGCATCGGGTCAGGCTCGGGCCTCAATCTGGAACCCAGTCGTCGGACCGGGCCCGAGATATTTTGTGTTTTAAACCATGGCCGGGCTAGGCTCGGGCCAAATTTTGGAGCCCGACACACCAAGTCGGGCCCGGCTCGATCGGGCCTGGTCCCGTGGGATCGAACTTTTTCCAAGCCGAGCCGAAGCTCGGGCCGACCTGACGTTTGATCAGGTCCAAGTATGGATCACAAGGATGATGGAGAACAATTGACACACAGATGTAGAAAAAAAGTCAGCCAACAACCTTTATTAATTAATTACTTACCTTTTACGGCCAGTCATCTCTCCTATTTATAGTGTACTTTCCTAAAAACCTCAAAGAACATTTTCATATATATCCCAATTTGATTTTGTCCATAATACCATAGAGTTATAACACTCTCCCTTTAGTGAAACCACACTATGTCAATGCTTCGTTTAAAACTTCATCCAAAAACTCAGGGAAAAAAGACCAGAGAAAAGTATACACTACAGATGCATGTTGTATTGCAATATTGCTTAGTTAAAAACCTTGCTCTGAGAAACCACATAAGGAAAAAACTCATACTAAGGAAAACAAGTATAGTACATAATTTTTAGAATTTGATCTTCAAGATGAAGGTATTCTTCTGAACCTTTGAAATATAGATCTTCAAACTCTATATTATGATGTGGTAAATTATTTTAAACTAATTGTCATGTCAACCTTTTAGGTTTGATCAAAATAAATTAAGATTTCATATGAAACAATCACACTTAGCATATGCTCCCCCTGAAGATGACATCCCTCGACATCTCCCTATTTTAATGTCTTTTGGACATCCATCACACTGTGCTTTTGGAAAAGATTTGGTTATTTGGCAGTGCTGTAGGAAAGTATGAATATGAGATAATTTGGAAACAATCTAGCTTAACACTCAAGTATCACTATCCACTTATTCAATACAAGCAATATTATCCTTATAGATAATTGTGTAGTGTATCGATGGTATCAATGTCACATGACTTCCGCGTATGGTTATCATCCTTCTCAGACAAACACATTATCATGATGCCTTAATATAAAGTAATAATCTCAGAGTGATTAGTGTACACTGCCATCAATGTTTGCTTACTCCATTTTCATGAAATTGTTGTACCGTCGTACAGGTAACCAAACTCAGTTTGAGATTTAGCCATATATGGATCGAACATGAATCACACATCCATGTAACCTACCATGGTTCTTGGTTGAATCTTTCCATAGAACAACCCAAGGTCCTGCATACCCTATAGGTACCTGAAAGACAGTTATAGTGCCAGCCCAATGTCTCTTGATTGGCACGGCACTATATCAAACCAATAAGTTCATTGCAAATTGCAATGCCAGACCTAATATAACTGGTAAGATACATTCATGCTCCCATAGCACTAAGGTATGGAACTCAGATCCAAAAACCTTCAATCCTCTTTCTAAGGTCTAAACTATTCTTTGTCTACTTCAAGAAACTTTACTACCATTGGGGTAAAGTTAATTGCAACATCATATATCATTTGTATATATCATATCAAACCTTCTGGGTCTTTATATTTGCATGATGTGCACATTGTTTAAACAAACTTCAAGGCGACAAAACAAGTGACTCAGGCGAATTGTGCATGCTGGCCCGCTCTACTCCGGCCATCCGGTGAGCTTGCCAACACTAGGAGGTGAGGAGTCCTCATTTCTAAGGTTCAAGGTTTTGTAGTATTTCTGGTTTAGCTCTTTAGTAGTGATTTGGTATTTGTTTTGGGTGATGCTCGCCGGTGGTGGCTACAGTGTCATCAACCTATTGTTTAGTAAAAATGTTAAAATGCCCCATCTTGTGGAGGAGGATTGTTTGGTGTCTTAGGCAGGGCTCTAGTTAGTGTGACGGTGAGATCGTCCTACTTAGAGCTTTGCCAGGTGAAAGGTCCTCAATCTCGGAGTTGTTGATAGTTGGGACATAAAGTTTTCAAGGCAGGGCTTTTGTGCCGGCGATAGAGGGATCAAGTCCCACTACTCTACTCAAAGTTGTTAATAGTTGGGTGCAAAACTAGAAGATGATCCGTCGAGTGTTAGGATGATGCTTCAGCCTTTAGACATTTTAGTTACTCGGCAGTTACCCAATCCTAAAGAAGTTTCAGCAGCCCCTATTTGGCAGTTCAAAGATCTATTGAGCCCTCTAGTCCTAGTCTTTTTGTGCTAGGGTTCATGTGTATTCATGTTAGGTACAGTTTTTTTTTTCAGAAGGGAGTATCAGGGGAGAAGTCCCCCTACATGTGGACGGGTCGGCCTCGAACCCAGGTGGGGGGCTGCCATCCCTTACCCCCATCAACTGAGCTACGCTCAGTTCCCATTAGGTACAGTTATACATGGTAATATACGTGATTATCTTTTCTTAAAAAATGTTTCACGCACAAGGCAGAAACATCGCCACTAGCTAGTGCCATGCTCTTCTCCATTTCTACCGTTGTATACATCGGCAGAAAAGAGGGAACATCTCACCATTTGCTTTCTAATACTAATTCTTTAGGTTTGTGGTTCCGGCAAGTACAACCGCACAACATTTCGACGTGCGTTTCGGATTTTTCTTTTTGCCATCCATGGATGACATGTACAGCCACACAGTACATGTTGTTTAGGTTGGAGGTTTAAAAAAAAATAAACGAGCAGGTCCATACAACGCTATGCAAACCAGGACCTATACTACTGATGTTACAACGAGGACTATACAACACTGAAATCATCCAAGAATTGAGAAACAAGCAGGAACTTGGTCTCATGGCGTTTCTCCATCTGAACACGCCCAATTTCAGCATCACATGCAAACCAGAATTTTCGAATTTTAATTCAAAGAAACCGCCATCCTTCTCATAATCTCATGTACAACTGGAGAACACATTTGCTCCCAACTTGTTTGTCACGAAAAATACCTTTGAACAGATAAACAGATAAAAGATATGAAGGAATGAACATTACTCTCCATTTGCCTATACACTATGGTAACTTAGCTAACTAACCTTACAACAAGCAGGCATTTGTAATTTTATATGTAGCAGATGCCCATCTTTCTATAACAACAATCGATCACCCTTACAACAAACCTTATTAACCCATAAGCAATCTAGATTTACAGAGTTACTGTTGTCGACTGAAGAATCTGCTGTTTACCCCAGCCCTATACAGTTGCATGCACCCAGGGGCTGAAGCACAAAGCTTGACCTCTGTGTATGCTGGCACAAAGAAAACACCACCTACCTTTGCTTTTGCTCTGCCAGGCATAGCATCTACCTGGATCTCACCTTCCCCTGTCATGACGAGAAAGATGGAAGGGCCAGGCACTGGTGACATGGTAACCGATTCGCCTGGAGGTAGCAAGTATCGATCGACTTCAAACTCATCAAACGGGGGAGTGTAACGTGTTACATAAGGCTGTACAATAACTCCTCGCAAAATTTCTGGGAAGATCTGCATGTAGCAGATCACAAAATTATTACTCTGGGAACAAAACATAACGGTGTAGAATATTTAAGCTACACAGAAAGCATAATAGACACTCTGAATATCCTGACTAAATTTTCCAATGTAATCAAACTCTGTATGTTTAAATATTAATACTCAAGTATAAAGTAAACAAGCAATTCACAAACACTAGCAAGTAGCAATCTAACTAATAAGGATTAAGCAATCACGAAAGCAATCAAAAACACTATTTGTCTGTCGATAGACGACGAGCAGATGCATGCTAACAATATACAGGACACATGATGCTCATAAACAAGAAATGTGAAACAAACCTGCTTGTATGTCAGCATTGAGCACAAAGTTTGGACGTCCTTGTATTTAGAAGTCAGACCAGCACGAACAACATTATCTGAGGTGGCCATACATTCAATGCACTCCCCTGATAGATATGCATGTGGTTCATTGGGACCAATATAAAGCGCTTCACCAGGGCTCAGCTTGACGTAGTTAAAGAAAAAGGTTGCCAAAACACCAACATCTCCTGGGAACTGCTGCTCCAGTGACAAAACTAGTTGCTCCTTCTTTGTCAAGGTTCTAATCTGGATGGAATAAAACATTACCATTTATCAGCACAAAGTGTAGAATATGAAAATATCAGGTTTGCCAAAACACATTCAATGTTTCTTCCTTACAAAGATAAAAGTAACAGTAGTACACTATCTTTGTAATTATGTCTGGCATGGCATAGAATCCAGACTCAGGGTGAGGTGAGACAACATGAGTAAAGTGGGAGAAAATAAATCAATGAATTACTGGAAAAAGATGAAGACTCACAAATGATCTTCTGCTTCAACTGGCTTATAGTTTCTTCAGTGACCCCACATATCCAAACTAAAATTCAATAATATATTCCAATTACAAAAACTCCTCTGTGACAGGAGAAAAAGTGTGTAGAAGTCGGATCAATTATCTCATCTTTGGTTGAATCTTTCCATCTATCATATCATAGCTTATGTACCCAACCTAACACTCTCAGAATCTTTTTTAGTTACAATACAATGTGCTACATTATCCAGGAGTTCTATAGATGGATAATCCACAGAAGATTAGCCATCATCTCAACCAAGAATTTGTCAATTTAGTTTTGTTGACACCAAAGAAACCAATTCTAGAGTAGCATGTAGAAAGTAGAAACAATGTGTTTTCTTCACAAAAGAGTTTAACAAGGATGATACTTTACATTTCATCGACACATTGAAATGGCACTATGGAGCAACTCATCAAACTCCTATAACTAATTGCATAGCATAGCACATGCATACTACATCTACGAACAGATACTATTTCAAACTAATTTAGAGGCAAGTTTCATTTACAAATTCAATAAATGTCATATATGTATAGTCTTTTTGTCATTATAAGGTTGTCCAGGGCACCTTTAAGGTCCTGGAAAGAAAGAAAGCACTGACAATGAACCAATCAAGGAATTTTAGCAGCTTAGAACAATGTACATCTTCTTGAACCTATTAATGATTTGTAGTGTCATATACCACAGGGTTGGCTTACATGACTCGCAGAGGCAGGACTCAACTATGCTTTTCATAGCATCCTCTCACTTTTATCATCATTTAGGGGAAAAAATGAAGAGCTTGTCATGATGGATACGGAATACACAAAAGACAGACAAAACAAATAGCCAAAAAATATAGCATCGGAGAAGAAAAGACACAGTTATCAACCTCCCAGCTGGTACAAATTATAAGCAATTGAAAAGAACATAAAATGCTATGTGAGATTAATTCAAAAAATAAATTTTACCTTGCTCTCACCATTCAGCCGATTCTTTAGTTTTAAAATTGCTTCAGAAATAGCTTCTTTACTTGCTGTCATTAACTTAGTAAAAGCTGATTGCAGATGTAACCTTACTCCAGCGCTTCCATCATGCTCTTTCACAGTCATAAGCTTAGCAGCTTCTTCTTTACCAACTAACTCTTCAACCTCAGGTACAGTCTTCAGAACATCCTTGAGCTCCTGGGCCACAGTATAAATAAGTCAGTACATGATTCTACACATAATAATGCTCACAGCTCAAAAAGCTCAGAGCTACTATTGAAATCAATTAAGCGTCTGAGACAGTTTGCATTCCTTTTTGGAAAGAAGGAAATGGCTTAAATGATTGAATTTACGGTTTCAAAAAGAGAGAGTTAGTTCTTTAAAAATGTACGTAGAGAAAAGATTTTTTGTGCCTAACTGCCCACTATAAAACATAAGGCCGTCAAGTTAACATAGCTTTCTAACCGTCAGTGAAGAAAGCAGGAATGGATTTATAGGTACTTCAAACTACAAGCTAAGGAATAAGAATCCGAACTTCATTCTGCTAATTATCTTAATAATCTCTTATTCATCCATCCATTATTGAACTGAAATATATTTTGTGGCATAGCAAATTCAGTCATAGCAAACACAGGACTATGCCCATTGAACGCCAGCTCCAGCTATCCACAGTTCCACACCATATGTATGGCATCTACCAAACCAGCAAATACTTCCAAGTGCGTCACTTGACGTGATTTGGACATATTCTGTGCATGGGGTAGGATGCCATTGGCCGTGGATGGGTGTCCATGACAGCATCACTGTTTGTGGAGCATCGGGCCACAGTGGCAAAGTACCTCGTGAAAGGCGTGTGATTTACCACCATGTGCAATGCTTTGTTTTTCAACCTCATCAATCATCGTGCCAAATTTTCACCAAAAAACAACTTTTTTTTTGCCCTTAAGTATACAATGTATACAATTAGAGCAGGATGGTTGGGCCGCGAGTAAGCAATTACCTTTCACTATAGTCAACAAATCCCATTAATTATTTCCCAAATTCATCAGCATTCGGCAGCCAGATCCCCACCCAACATGCGGTTTAGACATTAGTCAACTTCCCCCCACCAAACCATCACTCCATCAGGAATCATCCATGGAATCCTCTTGCCACGTCCGATAAACAATGCAACGAACCCATTGGAGCCCCACTAACAAACTGATGAACAGCCGGCATCAGCTGATGCCACCGGGAACCAATCGAAATTCGAAGAGTCAACTAACCCATCTAACAACGCCACCGCGGATCGGACAAAATAATTGTCAAAAAAAAGTAGGAATCGATGGATGGATGAGCTCGACGTGTGCGCGCGCACCTGGGTGCTGGCGAAGCCGCAGAGGGCGCGGAATTCGGTGACGGCGACGGCCATCTCGGGCTTGTGGTTGGCGTCGCGGTACGTGGCGGGGCGCAGCGCGTGGAGCGCCATGGCGAGCTCCCGGTCCGGGTGCGCCTGGATGGACAGCGCCTTGGCCACCGACAGCACCTTGAAGAGGAACGGGAGGTCGCCGCCCCACCGCGCCGCGACGGCGCGGCCGAGCGCCGCCGCGGCGGGGGCGCGGGCCAGCCACTCCCTGAGCGACGCCCCCTCGCCGCCGCCCGCCACCGAGGACGGCGCCGACGGGTGCGTGCCCACCCACAGCTCCGCGTATGGCCGGCCGGGGTCAATGTCACCGCCGGCGAGGCGCGCGACAAGGGACGCGCCGCCGCGCCGGCCCCACCAGTAGTGCTGCACGGCGCCGCGCAGCCGCACCACGCCGCGGGGCGGCTCCGGGTCCGGGTCCGGGTCGCGATCTCGGTCGCGGTCGGCGGGGACGAGGAGGCCGAGGCCCATCGCGCCGAGCCCTAGCCCCAGGCCGAGGCCCATCTGGGAGGTTGCGGCCGAGGCGGAGGAGGAGGCCATTGCGGCGGTCGCCGTCGAGTCGTGGGCAGCGGAGGGGGATACGGTGGCGCGCGCGCGGGTTGGGCGGTTGGGTTTTGTAGAGGAAGACGGAACGAAACGGAAGAGGAAGAAGCGACAGCGAGAGGAGGGGTGGGTCCGTGCCTCCGTGGGAATGGGGGAGGGAAAATTGGCTGACTGGGCGGGTGGGGTCGGCTGGTGGGGGCACCGGGGCCACATGTCAAGGGAATAATTCACCTACACACTTTGAAATTCACCCTCTACGACACTATCCACTGGCGAAATTAGATATTTGCCCCAAAGTTGAGCTCCCTCTGGATATTTGCCCCACTTAGCCTCTTTTGGTTTTGTTTTTGTCTCAGGGGGCTGTTTAGAAAATCACAACACATGCCCGAGCGCGCTGCGCCGCCCGGCCCTTCGCCTTCTCCCTGCCGCCATCCTTCTCGCTTCTCGCTGTCGGCGCCACCATGGTGGGCCGCTCCCAGCCGGCCGGCGCGCCCTCCCCGGCGGACCGCACGCCCTCCCCGCCGACCCCCGCCCCCGCGCCGGCCCCCGCTCCCTCCCCGCCAGCTGTGCCGGGGTTCCCACCGGCGCCGCCGTCTCCGGCATCCCCTTCACCAGCCCGGATTGCTCCCTTCCCCCCACAAGCTACAAGCAAGGTAATTTCCTAGGGTGATGAATTGGATGATGAAAAAAAAGAATCATTCCAAGAAGTCTATGTCGAATTTGAATCGCTCCGCCCCTGAAGTTGTGCTATGTGCTTTTGAGTGATTATACATGCAATTCATTCATGCACGTATCCATTTTTCATTCAAAACAACGATTTGGGAAGGAGAGGAGAGTGCGATCTAGGAGGGAGGCACACTGCAGGCGATATGGGAGGAGAGGAGCGTTCTGGAGGGAGAGAACCAGCAACCTGGAGGGAGAGTAGTAGGCTGGGTGTGTTTTGGCGATTTTCTAAACAGCCCCCTAAGACAAAAGCAAAACCAAAGAGGCCAAGTGGGGCAAATATCCAGAGGCAGCTCAACTTTGAGCAAATATCCAGAGGCACACCAACTTTGGGGCAAATATCCAATTTCGCCCTATCCACTGCGCACTTTATCAAATATCAATCTCTTTAAAATTCTCTTTCAAAAGAAGGACATTTTATCTCTACCCACTTTATTTTGTAGCTTTTCCCTGCGGAAGCTCGAAGATCCAAAGTTTAAGCTTAATTGAAACCTCTCAAGCCAGATAAAGATTGACTGTCGGGTTTATTTCTGAACCAGAAAAGAATAAATGCCTTTATGAGTAAGGGAACCGGCTGGCCTTCTTTCTTAGGTCAAGGAAGAAAAGGCAGTAGAATTAGCTTAGCGGGACATGACAGCAATTAGGGAGAGGGAAAAGCAATCAATCCAATGAATATAAAAGACGGCTTGGCCAAAGGACGTTAAAAGGACGAGAGGGCTACTATCCTTAGGGCCTGTTTGGATCCATTAGCAGCTAATTGTTAGCAGCTAACAGGTAATAGCTAGCTAACTATTAGCTGCTAATTATTAGCAGGTACCCTGTTTGGATCCATTGGCGGTTAGCAGATTGAATAGTTGTTTGGGAGTGGAAAATACCCATCCCATCCTTGCTGCAATTAATACCCATCCAAGGAGATGAAAGAGGAGCAATAAAGTAGGGGCAAAGCAGTCTTTTTACCATCTATTAGCAGTTGTTAGCAGCTTTGGAGGTGCTAGTGAGATAATTGTTAGCAATTGTTAGCTACTAACAATTAGCTGTTTTTAGCAGGCCTGTTTGGATCATATTAGCAGCTAATTGTTAGTGCTAATGGATCCAAACAGGCCCTTAATTTCTTAGTTAGAACATAAGAAAACTAACTCAGAACCTTCACATCGCAAGAGCGGATTCAGATGCCTTTCATCCGCCTTTCCTTATGGTTTGCCTAACATTTCAGCATCATTTTGTTTTTTTTTTTCATTTCATTGCTCGAAGATGGCTTGTATTTCATGTTTTCCCAGCATATGTAACTCTTGTTCCAGCTACTGGCGTCCTACGGGTGGGCCCGATAGAACTTTTCGGTTAGGATCTCGTGACATTCGGTACTGGTGGTAAAGTAGATCTGATGCTCTGGTTATAGTTTTTGGTAATTCGCTCATGTAGCACTGAGAAGTTGCAAAATAAAAAATTTTAAAAAAAATCAAACGTGTGTTTAGGAGTTGCAAAAATATATATGGCTAAAATTTTTTGCAACTTCGGAGTGTTAAATTGGGCAATTTTCTCGCACATTTCTAGGAAGGTTGGATTGCTTGAAAGGAAGTAATTTTGAAGAAATGAATGGGTTGATGAGTTGATTCTTTCGGACATCAAGAGTCATATAGTAGCAGCTCGAAAAATATTATTATGAAAAAATAACTTTTTAAGAAGCCAAGGTTTGTTCAAAAAATAGACATGGTTTATAAGCAAAAAAAGGTATAGACTTGATAACGAACACTCTACTTACATTTGAATTGCAACACGAATTGGTGCTCCCAATGTATTGGAGAGAAAGGTGTGCTTCAAGGATGGTTTAAGGAAAAAGGGAGTTATCTAAAGGCGAGTTACCTTCATGACCTATGCAAATCCAACGGAAGAGGATAACAAAGATGACGACAATGAGTACAACTAGAAAATAGGATGATAAGTTTTGAATAAAAAATGACTACAACAAGCACAATCGAGCGGCTCTAGCTATATATGGTTGTATTGTATTGGATTTGACTATCATATTAGCACTAGCCACCGGATGGTATTGGCGACTAGTATTGACATAATCAATATAGGGTTGTGGTAAACAAGGACAAGGCTAGAGGGGCACGATAAGCATCGCAATGAATGGATCTACACTCTCTTTCCTAAAATATATGGTGTTGTTTCATTTGGCATTGCCTTCAAAACTACACTTTGATACTTAATTGCTCTTGGAGTATATCATTCGTAATAATAAATGGCTATTAGACAATAGGTTCAAATACAAACCAATTATGTTATCCGTACATCACAAAATCTATATATTAATATTGTTAGACAAAGATTGGTTAAAGATCAAGAAATTTAAATCTTAAAATACGGGTACCTGTTATATTTTGGGATGAAGGGGGGTAAATAGCATACACTCTTGATTAGTGCCAGTGGGAGACAAGTGAATCACTCTCAAAGAAAGAGAAATTGACGAGATGTACATGTTTGTGCGCGCGCACGTGAGAGTGGCATAAGATGGTAGAAAATCAAGAAATATTTTGCGATGATCGAGTGATCTACACATTGGTCAAAGAAGTTAGCTTGCAATATTTATTTGTTTATATATTGTTGATTTGTGGGAGCGTGCTCCGTAATCAACATGCTTTGTAGGTATTTCGCCAATGAATTCATGAATTGGTTCCAACTTCCAAGTAGAACTTTGGACCAAAACGATAAATAGATAATGAAGCGTAGGCTGAAATGGAAAACGAAATGGCCGAAATGGCAATGCTTATTGCCGGGTATATTTGAAGCTGCACAGTGTATCGAGTGGTATATTTCGACTTTCGAGGGACCTGTGCACAGCTGGAGTCCGGAGGAGACACCACCATTTGACGCTACAATGCATTGGACAATATTATAATAGTATTGCGTGAGCCAGTGAAAGACAAGATGCACATAATAACAATGACGACGACATCGGCAACAACAACAACAATAATAATTACAATATTCTGGAAAGATTGAAGACTCGATTTTAGGATATTTTTTACAGAGACGGTGCTTTTTACCGCCAGTACTCTATGTTCTTGTTACAAGGTGTTGCATTATCGAGTTTACAAATGTTATTACTGGTTGCTTTTCTTTAGAAAAACAAACTCACACAACTTGACGAACCGACGAATATTATATCACCTCACCGAAACAGGGACGGGTGTGGCGCGGCCGAGATGCATGGGTCGAGGGTGAGGTGGGCCCTTAGGCAGGGAAAACATGCGGCCCATTTCCAGGAACTCAGAGTCGGATCCAGGACGGCCGGCTGATCGGGTCACCCACCTATAGTTACGTCTCCCGTGACGATACGAATTTTCTAACATTTTATTTTTTCCAAATTAAAAAATAATTATCCATTTGTTAAAATTAAAAATAAACTCTTGCCATTAGTTAAACGGGCAGAAAATAAAAAGAACAGAGCCGAATTTCGTTGAGCCAAATGATGGGAAATATTGTGCGTTCAAATCCCAAGGAAC
>SPJY01020124.1:572846-728163 GCA_005191435.1 Raddia distichophylla | reverse complement strand
CCCCTCCCCCAACGGCTACTGACACCCTCAACAATGGCTACATTTCGATGCTCTGCTACGTCACGTCTATTATTACTTATGCATGGGGCCCTCGCATCACCAAGAGCATACCTCTGCTAAGTTTGTTGTCATTATTTTAAATTGTCCTATCTGTATTATATAATAGAGCACACTTCTCTTTCGGACCATCTTTGATCCAATCCAAAAGGTAATCTTATGACCGAGGTATGTGCCTTTGCAAATTGGCTACTTCCTGCTTGCTCTTCGGTTTACCTTGTGGTAAGCCTGTCGAGTGTCCTCCATAATTTATTGATCTTTCTTTTTTTATTCTACTTACATAGCCTATTGAAAAAGATTGATTTCAATAATTGATGAAATATTTATTCTTGACATGGTTGGAGAAATTGGTGATTATGGCCTTGTTCGATAGCTCGTTCGTCCCACTTCTGTTCAGTTGCAGCCAACTACCCAAAACACGTACACGCATTGATGGCTGAGACGTTGCGAACTGGGACCAAACAGGGCAACCAAAACGCAACAAACTACGCAAGAACGAGCTACCGAACAGGGCCTATGTGTCACACACCACCAGACCACCTGCTCGTGTTTGTCCACTACGTATTCCCATGGCTTACAGCATCTCAAATGGATCACAAAAATACGGAGACAACTCGATGGGCATTGGGCCGAGAAAGGTCACGTGGGCTCCTGCAAATCAGTTTCACTAATAGTGTTTTAGCTCCAGTCGTAATACCTCTCACAACCATCTCCTGGTTCAGCAATTCACAAGTATCTTGCGAAATTTTTTTAGCAAAAATAGCTTACGAAAATTTAAAGCAAAAGTAACTTACGAAATATTCATCTAGGTATGTGGTCATTCAAAAACAATTCCATGTAACTAAAAAAAGGCTGTACAAGTCAGTGCAACGCCAAATGCACAGGGCGCACCGGGATCGTAAGAATGTGATAGATAATAAATTTACATTAAACCAATGGTTGGATTACACTCAGGCAGATAAGAGTCACAGTTGCATTGCTTGTGACAAATGCAGCAGTGACACTTGGTACACGGATTCACCTGGCCACAGGGAGCGAAGACAGTATCTTAGCGTCCGTGAGCCAGCACCAACAAGAAAATGGGCATCAAACATAGCTGAAGTATGATTCCTCTTCTGCATATCTGGTCAGTAGTTGAGAGGAACTTCCGGAGTCGTCAGCTATTGCTGCTGCGGCTCGTGCTGTGGAGTGGTGGGCGAGTCTGGGGCAATGGTGAATTGAAGGGCGCGTGCCTGGGCTGATTGCAGAATGAACGCCACTTCTGCCGCTGCCATTGCTGCTGCTTCCTGTAAGTAATGAAGCACAAAAGATTGGATGCCACATCAATGGTAATTGCATGACTGCGATCTATACATTAATTTCGACAAGAAAAAATAAAATATTTCTTATGAGAGAGTATTTGCTTTTGAATGGTTCAAAAGAACATGATCTAATATTCTAGTTCATATCACGAATTGAAGAAAAAAATAGCATGAACTAATGGAGACGCCTTCGATGTTGGATAAAAATACCTGTCTTTGTCGACGGCGATGAAGAATACTAAATATCCATGCCATGATATAGCATGGCAGCAGAAATCCAGCAGCTCGCAGAAGAAAAAGCTGTAAAACAGCAAATTAGATTGAATGGTACGGTCGACATGAAGCACGGACTGCACCGCTAATATCAAAGGAGTACAAGAGAACATGACTCACCGAGAACATTGTAGAAGCATCATCATCTCCTTCACTGTCTGAGATAGATAATGCATGCCTCAGCAGCAACAGGGCCATTAGCTGCAAACATAGTAATGATGTTTTAGTGAGAACACCAGAAGTCTAGAACTATAAAATGAGCTATTTGGCCAAAGTGGAAAAGGAGTCGAGGGCACAAGCAGGATGGGAGGGAAGAGTAATGTTTCACCATTCATAATAAGCAACTGAAATCACTGTTCTTTGCTCCGTGAACAAAATTGTAAGAGAATTGCAAGATATCTAAAGCTAAAGGCACAGTTCTTCAATTCACCAACAGCACTGCAAGAAGTGCTGGCGGTTGGACTAATTAACTGTCTTAAAGCAGCAATTCATTTATTACATCAGCTTACGAAGACAATAAGACAAGTACTTACAATAAGTGCAGCAGAACGGCAGAATGCGGCACCATTAGCATCGGTACCAGCATAGTCATCATACTCCGTTTCAAGAAGACGACGCTGTGCAGCAGCTACAGCAAGAATTCTTGGGTCACGCAAATCCAGAGGAGTTCCACCAATGGTCCAATCACCACTGCAAATCGACACTCTTGACTTAGATATGTTATAAATTCCAATACACTTGAATATATGCAACAAAATGGCTAAACCAGTGAATTGAACACAAAAAAAAAAACTTGCCTGATATCTATGATGGTCTCATCTGGTTGAGCACGAGGTGGTGCTGTGTACCCAGGCTTATATTGCTGCAGGGTGAAAGCATCCAAGGAATTAGTACACGAGAATGGGAAGGCACCAAAAAACTTTACAGACTGGGAAAAAAAAACAAGAAGCATTCTACAAGAGCATAAGTGCATAACCATATCTGAAACATTTGAATCAAGGGATAAAACTTGAATCAATCATAAATAATGGCAAAAGAATTACTTCCTTTATATTTTTATCTGTATGATAATTATTGGTAGAAGCCAAGAAAGAGAAGATTAAAGGGTAACCAATACTAAATAATATGCATCTCATAACATTTACCCACACAATTTTTTTTTTCATATATACCCATTTTTTAAAATATGATAAAAGCATACATATTTCTCTAAAACCACCTAATTTTTCTTAGATTAACAAAATAATCCTGCCATCACCCACCAATAACCACATATGGCAGTGACTCCACTAGTGCAACCCCAAGTCCACAACACAGCAAATGCACACGATCAATCGGTCATAGCGCATAGTGAACTGCAACAGAGATTGCATTGTAGGTGGTGGCATGTAAGTGCAACTACACAAGTCATGACTTTCCATGGAGCAAGGCCTTCATGCAAGAAGATAAGGAAGCACGTGGAAAAGAACAATAAATGTCAATGGTGTTAAGACGGAACACAGCTATTGCAATGGTGATGCATAATAGTGATGAGGATGCAGACAGCACAACACAACGTTATACATAGGGTATATTCGTATATGGACCATCCTAACCTTGGATCAATAGAAAACTGCAACATGTACCAGGTGGAATTAACTAGGGAAAAAAAAGCTACCAACCTCATGACAAATTTCACATGTAATGTCTCCTTTCTCGTTGCACCAGCGTTGCACACAAGCTCTATGGGCATACTGAGGAAGCATACATGAAAAAACTGTCAATTCCAAAGTACAACATATTTTATGTGACAAAATATGCAAATTATTTTACTCACATGAAATACAAGGACAAGTTATGCTACAAGGACAAGTTATGTGATTACAGAAGAATATATTTCCTTAATAAGTTCAAACTGAACGAAGTTCATATCATGTGCAAGTGCAACAGCAACATGATTACTCATTGACACAATTCATGTAGTAGGTTAAAGTGACTTTAGAGAAGCAGCACAAAACATAAATGTGTAACATGGCAGTTCCATAGTTAAAAACTCAGAAGTAATTCTGACTTCGTGAATTTCACAAGACCAAAATCAGCTAACTAATTTTCACAAAAATTGAACTGGAATTATTGGGTTATGAAATGATCAGTGATGTACATATAAAATTACATGGCATAGATGCACAAAGCTGCATCAACTCATTTATCTTGTAAGTTCCACTGTTTCTGTCAGCACTCAGCAATGTGGCAGAAATGTAATGAAATACTACCACTGAACTAAATGCTGAAACATTTGAGTGTTCTGAAAGATGGAAAGCACTAAGAGATAGAAATAACTAATAGAGAGAATTACCATGACAAGTAATAAATATGGTTGGGTCAGAACAGATGATTTACATAGCCTGATATGTTCCCACTAGAGTACCAAGTGAAAAGGTGACAAACATGCACTTCTGTTTGTGCTATGTTTGTAGAAGCTATACACTATTCAGAATCCAAATAATTTAAGTGCAACCGCAATGCTTTGTTCTCAGTGTAGACCGCATGAATGTTGGCTTGCATTACTTATACCAATAGTATCTTATCCATAGCATAGTGCTGATCCAACTCTTGCCTGAGTCTCATTTCCCTTCTATTTTACAGAAGACTGACATACCTCACCCCTCTTGCTTGTAAAATAGAATTTACAGTTTCTTTGTTCCACAATGCCAAATCAACTTTACTTTCTTAATGGTTCTCCATAAAAGATTGCAACGAATCAGTAATCACATCCTACCTAAGATCATTGTCCTATGAGATCAAAAGGTTTAGTCTTTGTTGAAAAGTAGGTAACAACTATCCAACTTGATCATGGCAGCAACATCCGAGAAGGGAGGACACGCACAAGCATGCCTACAGAAACATGCATGCCACGGCCCAACTGTACATAATTACGAGAGGACTTGAATATTTTTTATACCCAACATGTCCCCATTTAGTGTCCTCCAAAGGTGGATGGTTATCATTCCAGTAAACAATTGTTGTGATAGGGATAGAGAAAATTTTAATTCACATATGACACTATGTTAACATATGCAATAATGCAACAGGGCTTCTACCTCACTAGGAGTATATCAGGTAACCTAAATTGCATGCACCGGATCATTCAACTTATGTAACATGACGATTAGCATCAGATGACTTCTTCATATTTTCTAAACTACACATGTCAAAGGAAATTACAAACACAAGGTAACACCAAAAGGGAACTTGGAAGCAGTAGGACCCCCCTACCAAATGTGCATTGCATGAAGCCATGAACAATAAACTGCCTAAAGTACAATTTTAAGAGCATAAGAAGCACACATAAATTGGGAAATAAAGTTAGGAGAGATGCTACACCTTCAGGCTGCCGCTGCAAGCACATGGCTTCTCAAGATTCTTGACGCTGTCCTCCTCCTGGCATATGCGGCACTCCGCTGCCTGGATGAGCGGCTCCTCCTCCCCACCACCCTGCTCGGCCAAATCAACAACTGCCGACGATGGCGACGCAGCAGTAGCCACTGGCGAATCGATCACGCCCTCAGCCGGCTTCTCGGCCGCCACGCCATCCTTTGTGTTTGCCGAATCGTCCACATTCACCACCACTTGGTCGCCCATCCCAAATCCCTCTTTCTTCCGACACACTTCTCGATCCCCTCCTCACAAATCAAACACCTGCAGTAAATTAGCGAGGCAGTCATAAGAATGGCCACGCTCCAGCAAGAAATCCCCTTCGTTTTGACGTCGATTCGGCCAAGATAGGATGGAACCACAGGGCAGGTGACCTCTGCCGCCCTAAAAAGGAGGAAAAAATTGGACATTGCGTCACCCCCGAATTAGACTAGCTAGTCCACCCATCATCCCCGAACCCTACTGCCCTCCTCTACCCCTAGAGCAACGCGAACCGGCGCAAGAAACCCCAGAAGACGAAGAAGAAAAAAAATCCCCTTTCCCCATGAATCGCGTCGCGCCGTCCCCCGGAGGGACGGGAATAAAAAAGGCACGAAATTGGAGCTCTCGCCGAGGAGGAAACACCGCAGCCGCCTCGAACCAATCGCAAAAAACTCGAAACCCAACGCCGGATCGGCCGGCGAGCACCGGCCAGCCAGGCACCTCGGTCGAACGCCGGCGAGAGAGAGAGAGGGAGGGGGATCCAGAAGGCGGACGGGGCACACACCTTCCGGCGGCGACGACGAGTCGACGACGACGACGGCTCGCGCGCTCCTCTCCTCTGCTCTGCTCTGCTCCGCTCCCGCTCCGCCTGGTCGCCCAAGTCCTAGCGAAATTTTCGTCGCTCCATTTCGTCTAAAATAACACGCAATTTGGGTTTTTCTTTTTTCTTTTTCTCCATTTGCACGGGCCGTGACAGGAGGAAATGGTGGGCTCCTCGCAAGTCGTAACGGCCAATAAACGGCGGCGGCCGGCGGGGCGTGGTCTTGACTCTTGAGTAGGATGGACACAGGTATCGTAGCAAATAAAATAAAATAAAATATAGATGAATAATAGTTGAATAATGCTCGGTCGATCTAAGTTATGTATGGATTGATCGGGCCATTAGGATTCTACTTCCTTCCGAGCACTTGTAAAGAGATGGAGTTTGTTCGCGATTCGCGAAGTACTCCCTCCGTATTTTTTATATAAGGCATATAGTTTAAAGAATGATCATATCTAGAAATATAGGACGTGTGTATGAATTTATTGATGTTTTTCCCTTGTCTATCCTTATTTATTACACAATTCTTTCTCATGTATTTACGATTAACTCTCTCACATAATGTTCTCTCTCATATTTTCAAGACATTTATAACATGGGCAACATTATCATTTTCTCTCCACTTTCTATTGGTTTTCACAACTTCCTTAATCAATGCATCATTCCAAAATATGTCTTACATAAAATGATAAAAAATAGAAGGAGTATTTACAGGGACACACAAATACCGTTATCTCATCTGTTATTATATTAGGTAGAATTAAACAAAGGCACCACATTAATTTTAAAAGAGTAGAAATTCCCACGTCAATTAAAGTAGAGTTAAACAGATCCACCACATTAAGGACAAGTTTGGCTATGCTTGGTTGGTTTGGTAGACTCATGGTTAGGTTGGTTATGATTTGTTGGTTGTGTGTTCGGGTTGTTATAATTGTTTGTTAACAAAAAAAAATAAATGAGCTAGATAGGTTATTTAAAAACTCCTTAAAACTAGCTTTGCAAAAATAAAATAACTTTCAGTACCCTCTACCACTAATTGCATTAGGAATTTAGCAGCGGTGTTAACTAGCCAGCGTTTAAATGACATTGACCTCGCGTACCCCACTCTTTTAAATGGAGATTATGAAGTGGGCCCTGAGAATGACATGATGATGAGAAATCGAGCTCCGACAATCAGGGCGAGGTTTAGGGTATGGCTCTAGTCGTTTGTAGATATGCATAACCATCGGAGATACTTTTGATTATCAAAGGCCTTCTTTGTTTCGTGGTTGGGTTCGGTTTTGTTAGAAAATAATGATTTTTAAAAAGTATGAAAAGGTTTAAAAAATATTAAAAAGAATTTTAAAATCTTTTAGTAAAAACCCTACAAAGTCTACAAAATTATAAAATATTACACCGAATAGTCTATACAGAAATAACAAATATTAGCCCAACCGAAACAAAACCGAACCCAGCCGCTTTTTTGCTATGGTATATAATCGGCTGGCCATACTATTAATCAGCTCAGGGGTTATGTTAACGTCGTATCCGTACGTATAAAATAATATGTTTCACAGATATTAGTATATTGATTTAGGAACTAATACACATACACATGCACAGCGGCTTACCCAGAAATTATAACAGGAGGGTCTACACAAACAAGGGCCTCACACGCTCGCACCGTTGTCACCGTTGACGGCGCGGCTGTTTCTTAGCTGTGACGTCGCACGCGTAGAGAGAAGAGACGCGTGCGAGCTCGCCTTCTCCCTCTTCGGCCGGCCGTGCGAGCTGGACGAGAGGCAACTCGGCTTGGCTATAGGACGAGGCAGAACTGTAAACAGCGTGCAATATTTTTTTTTTTAAAAAAAGGTTTGGAATGATTCGTATACGACACTGTAAAGATTGGCAATCCCATACGGCTCGCGGGGCCTTCCAACGCCCGTCGGATGCGCTGATGTCCAATGCCCATCGCTAGCCGTCGGACACCGTTAGATCTAAATGCAAGACATGTCAATGACATCCTCTTACTTTCGGTTTTAATTAAAAATAAAATTTCGTTTGAGATTTTTAGTAGTTCTTCTAAAAAAATCCAAAATTATTTAATATATTTGTTAGCTTCTTCGAACCTCTTTTCGAAAGCACTCGACTTTTCATATTACAATCTTATTTATCTCGGAACTTCGGTTCAATCATTGGACATAGCATTCCTGCTACCCCCACCACCACCACAAAACTTTTCAAATATTGTAAAAATTTTCAGGTTAGGCTTAATCTTCCAATTTAAAGCATCCCTATGTGAAACAGTTGCGACGATATGTGCTTCTGGAATACAGCATTTCTAAGCGATATGCACTTCTTTTTAATGAAAATGAGTAATTTTTGTTAAAAGAAAAAATAATGGCTTTATGTTCAAATTCAAAAAAATCGAGGAAATTATATCATATCTAGGAAAAATATATTCTTGATAAATTTGTGGGAACTTTTCGGCCGGGTCGCCACACTGCGTGACAGCCGGTTTTTTCCCCCGGTCTAAGCCGCAGCACATGGCAACCAGCAAAGAAAGCTTCGAGATGCAATTCTTTCTCTTAAATCATTGAGAAAACATCCATCCGCACACGGGATGTAGAAGTAGAACCAATCAAACCAAATTGATTTCCACTAAGAAAGATGAAGAGAGCGAGAGAGAGGAATTGATCAAAGCCAGAAAGATTCAGAGATTAGCATGTCAGCGAACACGGCGTGATTGCATGCGTATAAAACTTTATTTCCAAGAAAGCTTTGTCGCAGCGCGTACCTACGCCTAACGTATATGCAGCAGCCAGCAACCGGTTCTATACGTTTGGCATGCAGTGCAGGTCGTCGTCGCTGAAACCTGACTGCATGAACCAGTCAAGTCCATGAAACATGCATTCATATGCTTAATTCTACCTTAATTATTTCACATGGCATAGTTAAGTATATATACATATGATCTTACTTAATTCGCTCTTGACCCCCTCGCAAACTCATCAATTCACACACGACCTCCGTCTCATATGCTACATGGATCAGTTCCTCCTCTCCTGCGCCCACGGCGAGTGCCGGTCGTTGGCGCCGGAGCCCGGGTAGTCGTTCACCTCCAGCTCCATCCTTCCGGTGGCGTCGCCGGCGCCCGCTTCTCCGGCGAGGACGGCCTGGTTGGTCGGTATCAAAGATTCAGGTTACACAAGCTACTTTGCACCTGACAGAAGCAAGGTCTGATGAAACTACTAACTGAAGTGCTGAACGCGGTGAAATCTGATTAGCACCTTAAGACCTAAATAGATTCTGAAGGAACAATGAGGTGTAAGCTGATTTGATTGGTATGAGATGTAGCTAGGCCAAATCACCTGATCATCTGCTCCACTGGAGGCTGGAGTTGCATCAGCCTCCTGCAGCACCCTCAGGGCTGTTGATGCATATGGAAATTGTCAAATCCTGATACTTCAGTCTGAACTGTTAAATCTCTGGATCGATAACATGTGTAAGAACGAAAGGGAGGGAAGAAACTGAGAGGATTACTAGGTGGAAATGAGATCCCAGCACTTGAGGCATGGATGGCACAGCAGAAGGCCAGCAGAACCACTGCCAGGTGCAGTGGAGGCAGTCTCTCCATCTGTCCGGCCCTCCCAGGCTTTCCTCTAAGTATTTCCACTATTCTTCTGCATCCATGAGGGGCATATGCAGCAAAGAATTGTAACCTATTTTATAGCACCTTTGTCATGAAACAAGGAGCCATTGAGGATTCTGAAGCATCCTCCACAATCATGCATGTGTGAGTGTGACTAGCTGTAGCCCATCTTAGCTGCTACATAAGTGTATGCCTTTTTTGGAGTGCTTCATTAGCTCAGAGGATGAGTTTTTTTATAACTAGAAAAGTAGCTGAGCATTTCATATCATATTCATAGGAAATGCAATAAGATCTTGAAATGATTTCAGTAATGGCCTATGAATATGAAATGTGCTCTTTCCTAAAAGATGTCTCCACATTTGCATTGGTAAGGGCGACGACCAAAAAGTGATGAAACCAAATTACATGGCACAAGAAAAGGATGTGGATGAAGACATAAGTTGCGAAGGGAGAACTAGAAATGGCGTCAAAGACTGAAAGACAAAACTATTATTGGCAATTTTTTAGATAAAAGAATGTCCAATGCAGACATATACTACCAATACAAAATCATCAAGACATACAAAATGTCTAAACCATAAGTAGATTGTTCAAATAACACGAAAACGAAAAGCACTAAGAAACAATCCAGCTATTCGCTGTCCAACCCATGGTTGAAGAAAACCGATACGGCGAGAACCTCAATGGAACGACATGCCTGAATGATACCCTCTTGCTCGTCCTCCTTTTTGCAATAACGTCCAATGAACGCAACCAACAGATCCCCTTGAAAAAAACATGTAAAAAAAGGTAAAATTTGTTTTATTAAAAACAATATCATTCCAACACAACCAAGTGGCCTATAGAGTAGCGGTTGTTCCTACAAAAATCTTATTTTTAGTCTTTAACCTTAACCAAGAGATCCGGTTCCCAACCATATGAGACATATTTCTATGGGGTTTTAAACCTAGGGCTATTTGGATTACATGCCGAATAGACCTAGACAAATGACAGTAAAAAAATGTTGAATCGTCTCAATCTTGATACAGAAACTACACTTCAAACTTCGTAACCAATTGCGCTTTGCCAAATTATCCTTTATTAGGATGATTGGCAAATAGATGTTGAAATTAAATAAAGAAGGAATTAGGGACTAACAGGAGAGTGTACCCTGCAATTGCTTGCATACTGGATGGGGACATGGTGCAGATGATGCTGGGAATTTTTCTGCCTGAGGACTGTGCCTCAGCTGGCCACCAATCCGGTACCAGCTTTTCGTGCTGTGATGCAGTCATTGTGGGCTGGGGACTTCAGGTAAACTAAAAAATTTCTCTTTTTGTTTTAAGTGCATAGTGGATTCAGCACTTGGATAGATAGTTTGTTAGCCTCCACTAAGCTAATCTATCTTATCTGAAGAAGTAAAACTGTACTTAACTACTCATGAAGTTAGTTCTCTCAAACTGAAGCCTGACACCTAGCAAAGGACACACTAACATCAAAGTTAGCCTGCAGTGAAAACTACAGCAAACATTAGCTCACACATGCATGTAGACAAACTTTTTGTGGAAGATCTTTAAGGCCTGAAATAAGTATCATGTCGATGGTATAAGTTATCACTGAATTCCACAACATTCGTGAGTCACCGGCACTAGCATCCTTTTGGACCCCAAAGGCACAAATGAATTCTTTTTCTCCTCTATTTAGACAGTGCTCATGCAATGAACTTGTCATTTCTGTGAGAAGGATGAGCTGATAAAGAAAAGGATGAGCTGATACAGAAGGATGTTTGATTGGGTCATTTTTATGAGTTCAATACCTAATCTGCAGCAAAGCAAAGTCTGGATCTTCACCGCAGACAAGAAACAAGAATCAAAATGAATGGTAGGGTTCAGATAATATGAGAAAATTAAGCCTGATAGTTAAAAATGAAGCAGAATTGAGGACATTAGCTAAGAATCAGATGGGGTTTAGGGCTAAGTTATGGAAATGATTAGATAGTTTGCTTTCTTCTACGCTTCTTCCCAGGTCTTGAGTCTTTTCTGAAAAAAAAAATCTCAGGTCTTCAGACTTGTTCTTTTTTCAAAGAAATATGAGCTTCCCTGAAATTTCGGTGCTGCTACCATTTATATTCTACTTCAAAAGGTAGTCAACGATTAAATGCTTTCTTTTACAGATTCTCCAAAATTTGACCTAACATAAGTAGAAAGAAGAACATTGGGGCAAGCATCAAGGACATAAAGGGTCTGCCCAGCCCACCCTGGCCCATAGTTGAGCCATTTCCGGCCCGCTCCAAACCGTTCTTGTCCAAAGGTTACAAAAACTTTTATTGATCCACAACCCATATTCGGAACTAACTTGGTAAGTACAGGCATTTTTCTCTGCTCTATAGATGGCCAAACGGGCAGTCCAGCACGGCCCGGCCCGAGCCTGACTAGGCACGGCCAAGAAACTTGCCGTGCCGTGCCGGCCCATGGGCCAAGACCAAGGCCCAGGCATGGAACGATAGCCTACCAAGCTGTGTCGGGTCGGCCCGAGGCACAACGGGCTAGATGGGTCACGTTGGCCTATTTAACAAATAGCTAAGTAAATATGCTCAAAATTAGGGATGTGATCGGATCGGATAAGGTCAGATATCGTTCTATCCATATCCGTATTCATATTTTTTACCGGATACAAATTTAAATACGAATGTACCGAATATGGATACAAGCTCAAATATTACTGTATAACATCGGTTATGAATACAGAACGAATACAAATCGAATAAGACAAGGATACGGATATTGTTTGCCGAATAGTTAAAATTAATTTCAAAAATTATATTCCAAATTTTAACAAAATATGGTCAAAATGTAAATTTAAAAGTGGGAATTTATAACATTAGTAAAAACAAAACATTCGAATGTCTATACACAAATATTATTAAATTTGTCTAAATTTAAAAATTCAAAAAAATAAATTTAAAAGTTGGGAAAATATCAATAAAAATTATAGAAATACATACAAAAATTCTAGAAATATATTCAGATGATATCCATATTTTATATTCAGATATCATCCGAAAAAAAACTCGGATATTCCTTATCCACCGAATAATCAGTGCTCCGTATTCGTATCCATATCCATGCCAACTTATCCATATCCATATACTTATCCGTAAAAATAGTCGAATATCCATAAAACTATCCAAATCACTATCCGATCAATTCGGTCTGTCGGATAATATCCGTACCACCGTATCCTTATCCGTAAAAATAGTCGAATACCCAATAAATTATCCAATCACTATCCGATCAATTCGGTCAGTCGAATAATTTTGAACTTGAGATCTAAGACTTGTTTCCACCTCTGATAGCCAGCATGATGTTTGTTCCTTTGTGTATATTTCATTACATTTTGTTTTAATATACATACATTAAATGAAAATAAAACAAAAACTAATTGTGTTGTGCCTGTGCCGGCCCGGGCCCTATCTATATCGTGTTGTGCCGTGCTTTGGACCGAGCCAAAATGTCGTGCCTCGTGTCGGCCCATTTAACCATCTATACTCTGCTCCAATGCAGCCCGGCCCAGCCCGGCCCAGAAATACCCAGCTCATGCGGTATTCATCTCTGACGTGAAGGTTTTATCACTGCTACGTTAACTGTGTCTCTCAACATGTACACAGCTAAGGAAGCCAGTGTCTGAAATCTGCTATAAGATAACACATATAAGAGCATGCATTAAACTATTATGTGTGAGATAAGACTGAAAGTGATATAGAAGACAATAAGTCTTGACTTCAACCTTTCTAGGAAGATTCCAATATAGTGAAGAAGGTTACAAGAACCAACAATGCAAGACCAGAGACTCTGAATCTTTCAGACTAGCAGTCTTTCGTGCCTGCTCTCCTTCCATACAATTTTCAAAGGGGAAATATCCTGTAATCTGCTTAGATGTTTCAGATTTATTCTGTTGAAGCTACAATCCTACAACTACACAATAGAACCAAGAAAAACTTTGGCTTCCTATATAACTTCTATTGCTACATGGACTTTCCTCTAACGAGAACAAGATTTCAGAGTTTCAGAAGCCAAGCAGGCAGAAATGGAGAAATCACCAACCACTGTAGCATGTCTTCAGCTAGTTTTCCCAGGAGAAGTCGGTATTCTCATCTTATTCACCATCTTCACCTGCTCCATCTCAAAGCTTCAGAGGTTTCTCCACTTTTCTTGCCATTGCCAATCCTACAGTAGTCCTGCAGCCAGGACATCCTCGACGCCGATTCTTCATGACAGAAATATTTGTAAGGCACCGGAGAAGAATGAGGATGATGAGATGAACCTGACACATGCAGATGCCGAGGCCGTCATGAGAAAGATAGGGCTCAATTTTGATCAAGAAAGCAATGTAATCTTCAAGACCATTGGCTCTGACCATATCTCTCGGCTGTTCGACGATGTTGAACCGAGCTTGCA
This sequence comes from Raddia distichophylla, assembly GCA_005191435.1. Lineage (NCBI taxonomy): Eukaryota > Viridiplantae > Streptophyta > Magnoliopsida > Poales > Poaceae > Raddia > Raddia distichophylla. Next base: position 714,249 of record SPJY01020124.1, on the reverse strand, counting down.
GGAGGTGGAAAGGGCATTTTTGGTGTTCGATGAGAACAAAGATGGGTACATTGACGCATCAGATTTGCAACGAGTCCTCCAAAATCTAGGACTAGGAGAAGGGATAGGGGTCAATGAGTGTGAGAGGATGATTTCAAAATATGACACGAACAAGGATAGGATGATAGATATAGCAGAGTTCACCAAGGTTTTGGAGGCCAGCCTTTGCTAAGCCAGTTCCTTTCTGTATTTTCTTGTCTACATTCTTAAACTGCGTTTACATGTTGAAGCTGACTGAATTACTCCATTCTCCTGAGATTTCATTCCTGGATGCTTCGCACACAGTGGTATTTGGTACATAATGAAAAGAAATGCAGTTTCCAGTACATGATCTTGTCCTAAACAACAGAATAAAGAAAATCAGTTTAACCATGATATAAATAAATTGGTATTAAACTTGAAACTCGGCCAATTTATCCTAAGGTTGCTTGTCATTCACAAAAGGTGGATACCAGTAGCTTCAAACAATAATTGTTACTTGTCCTTGCATTTGCGGTGCTGCAAGCAGAATGGAGCAGTGTGATTTTTATTTTTTTTTGGTGAAAATGAAGGCCATGTGGTGTATTGAAAAGAGTCGCAAGCTTTTGTTCAGACGTAAAACGTTATCAATTGAAACGATATTGAATCAAAAGTTTTTTTTTCAGATAAATCAAAAGTCGCAATTTTTTTTAGAGACACATGGCCATATATATATCACAGTGGTGGTTGTTTCTCCTCTCTCTATATATATAGTTCTTTCATGGTAGCCTGGATCTGAGTATGTCTACATTGCCCAAAAGTCATGGCTACATATCATAGGTTGTCATTGGTGATACTTATTCATGGATGCTTGTATCTGTAGCGAATCAGGTAGGCATGGAAGGTATCGGAAAGTTTAGCGGGTTAGTTAAATGCTTCGCAAGTAAAACTAATTTTTTCCTCGTAGCTTGTAATAGGTCAGCATTTTATATGTTTCTTTCTATAACCTGTATGTCTAATTCTCTGGTCGGAAAAAGATCACAAAAAAGATAAGTGAGCAAAATATAGACGAGATCTACGGATCTACCTTGAAAGTAGGACATTATGCAATGCTCTATCTTTTTTAGAGCAAGAAAGGTCTCCAGTGTAGAAATCTATGCCAAGGTTGTCATTGGCCTTGTTACTCTACTGATGTTCTTCGGTGGAACTAGAAGCATCTCCGTGCTGCAAGGCCTGCTTCGAAACATTTGTGTCATGCATGTATTTGATTAAAAAAAGAAACCAGGTGTTCTGTTGGTTAACTTGTGAGCAGAGGATTGGGTTAATGCATGCAAGCATTATTTGTTGCTATCAAGGTTTCAACTTCCAATAGCAAGTTGTTCTTAGTTTCAGGTCGCTTTGACGGCCTTTGGTCTCTCAATGAATGTATTATTGTATCTAGGTTTTGACTTCTCTATTAATGTGATTACACTGTATATCTGTTCGTGAAAAATGTTCCAACCATAAAAAACCAAACGAAAAGGCTATCGTACGGGTCTCCGGCGCTCCGGACGCTTGCGCTCGCGGGTCGGACCGAGTGAGGCGGTGGGGCACGCTGCAGCCATGTGGGGTGGGTCCCACAAGCATTTTTTTTCTATGGCCACAAATTTTGACTGGATGTTCTAATCCCCCAACCGTTTGCACCAACGCGTTCCTCGTATGTTTATGAACAAAACAAGACATATGTTTAAATTTTGACCAAGTTTGCTCAAGTTTCATTAGTAGATCATCCAGTTTCATCAATAAATTCTCACGTTTCATCAGTAGATTCTTAAGTTATTGAAACTTCATACTTACCTGGTGAAACTTGGGTTTCGCGTACTGAAACTTGGATTTCATACTCGTTAAACTTGTCGAACTGTCAAGTTTCATCAGGTTTAATCCAAGTTTCAACAGGTTTCATCCAAGTTTCTTCAAGTTTCATCAGGTTAATCCAAGTTTCATCCATTTTCAACAGGTTTCATTCAAGCTTCGTCAGGTTACATCCAAGTTTCATCTGGTGCTCGTCTTCATCAATACGTGGGTCAAAATTCATCAGCACACGATCAAGTTTCACTAGTATATGTGTCAAAGTTTTATAAATGGGTTCTTCTAGATTCACATCAAAAAAATTGAAAAAGTGAATAAATTCAAAAAAAATTAAAAAGTATTTAAAATGGGTTGCACTCGATTTTAGAAGAATTATGAAATTTATTCCATATATTTTGAGCACTGTTTGAATTTTATAAAAAAAAATTAGAAGTTTATTTGAAAAATGATTAACTGCACATCTAGCCAACCTGTGTGCAAACGGGGTGGCTGATCGGACGATTGCCGCTGATCCGGCACTGGCCGCCGCCAAAACCAAAACACCAAAACACCTCCTTTCTTGCCTACGTGCTCTCCAATTCTCGAACGCATGAAAGCAATCTTTTTGAAGGAACAACCACATAAAAATCTTGTTCTCCGCTGTGAACAAGATTTAGAAGCAAGAAATGCATCTCTCTAGGAAATGGAGAATACATTAGCATTATTGTCCTCATTCTGTTTTGCAAAACAAGCTGTTTTTGAAAAATCTAAATGCTAATTTCTTTGGACTTCTCATAATTTTTTTCAAATAATTCGAAAATTCCAAAACTCTAGATTTGGCCTAAAAACATCTTGGTAATATAGAAAATAAGTGCCATTTAGAGAAAGAATGATTTTACAACAGGTATTTGATAAAAATATGCAAAACTTGCCTTTTAAAAAAACCCAAAGGCTAACTCGATTGGACTTTATATGAAAATTTTCAAAGAATCTGAAAAATTCCAAAATTTCCTTGAAAACATCTTTATAAAGTAGAAAAGTAGTGCAACCTAAAGGAAAAAAATGGTTTCCACGGCATGTATTAAAAAAATTTGTGCAAAACTCGTCGTCTTGGAAAAAAGCAAAATGCTAAACCCTTTGGACTTTGTTATGAATATTTTCAAAAAAAATCTAAAAATTCTAAAACTCTAAGTTTGGTTTGAAAGCATCTCAATAATGTAGAAGTTCAAATAGAAGAGTCCACTTATGAAACACTAAGAAAAATATAAGTCCACTTGTGGAACCCGGAGATCTCGAGAGGCCAAATCACAAATTGAAAGTGAACAGCTTGCGTATCACTTAACCATCGAGCGTTCCACGCGTGCGTTTTTTATTAGTATAGAGATGCTCGAGGCTGACTTCAAATTCTTAAAAAGTTTTGGTTTCGTATTGTATTCCTATAATCTTGTTATACAAAGCGGCGAGAACGCGAGGAATTGTCACAGAAGGCAACCGAGCTCGGAGGTCTTTGTTTAAGCTTTGTTTGTTTAAGCTGAAAGTTACAGAAAATTTTAATCTAGAAAAGTTATGATCGCTCAAGAGACGCTTTAAAGAGTTAAAAAATAAACAAATTATTTTATAAACTTTAAGAAGAATATTTAAAACCTCATAAAAATGACAGCAACAAATTAGATCATTTGACTTACACAAAAGACAACATATTCTATGTAAATAAGATCATTTGACTTACACAAAAGACAACATATTCTATGTAAATAAGGATTCCGGAGTAAAAAAAATCTTTTAAAACAAATTATAGACGTTCTAATGAACTTGCTACTTATATATGAAGTTATGAATCAACTTTATTCTGTATTAAGAGTTATAAAAAGAGAAAACTATATCAATTTTAAAACTATTCAAATTTGTCTTTATACATAGGTAGAGCAACCAATGAAATCTACAAAATTTTTCGGACTTTTTCATAACTTTTCTTGGTTGGTGCACGCGAGTTTACACTGCAACCACTATGTACATATGATATACTCCGTATTATCTATCAATAAATAACAAATTTTTATTTAATTTAATTTAAGCCGAAACAAACGAGGCCAAAACCAACTTAACCAATCACGGTGTGCAACCAAGCCAACATGAAGGGGGAAAGTAAAGAGCCGTAAAGACTCACTGTTGCACAGCAAGCACATGGACTAGAGTGCGGCACAGTCGCCAACACCCAGAAAGCAAGCACAGTACAAAGTTGCCAGCACCCATAAAAGCTTTCTTGCTCACGAAGAACAGGGGAGCTTATATATTTGCAAGTAGCATAAAACAAACAAGAAGATCACCACACCATCGGTTAACCACAAAAACTCTCGAGGGAAGCAGAGAAAGGAGACAGGCGTCTTGGTAATGATAATATGAGTAGTTTCGTTTCCATCCAAAACAAATCCACAATAACATGTATCTTCTCAGGACAAAACCATCACATAATTTCCCCCATTCTTCCTTAAGACCTAGATAACTTATTCTTTCCAGCCTCACCTCACAGTATGTACATTACAACAGGATCTAAAGGACTACACATGTCCTCCTACCTCTTGTTCAACCTGGGTATCAAAAATCAAATATCGGACAAAAATCAAGCCGCAGAAAGCCCCCTCGCCACAATCTCTACACCCAACCGACCACCAAAATGAGACAAGCACCAATGGAGAAGCAAAGGCAGAACTTAGCATCAAGCACTAAATGTCAGCCTAACAACACCAACTACTATCCCTACCTAGGAATTTCAGTCTCGGGAAAACCTATTCCTAACTAGGAATCTTGTGCTCGAAAGTCCTCAGGACACTCTCCATAATGGACATCTGCAAGACGAGACTACCATGGTAGTAACCAGAAGAAATAAGGGGACGACACAATTCACCTTGTATTGTTGCTGTATACCAGCACCTACCAAAAACGTATATCTAATGAGAAATCTAGAGTAAAAAAATGCAACCTAGACTTGGCAAACCCTGGTAGAGAGGAGCAATAACATTAATCCCAGGCGCTGGGAGCCCCAGCACCACCACCATACCCACCACCCCCATATGAAGCGGAACCACCATACCCACCACCACCGCTTCCTCCACCATAGTAATCACTGCCACCGCCACCCTTGCCAAAGGGCGAATCTCTACGGAAGTCACGGCCACCAAATTTGCTCCCACCTCCAGCACGTCTATTCCTTCCTCCACCACCATAAGAAGGGCGTGCTGCATAGCGGGAGAGCCATGCAGGTACCTCCTGATTCGATTCTTGCATTAGTTCAGCTAGAGACCTTGCCAGTGAAGAGTTATTCTCATTGAAAAAAGCAGTTGCAAGACCACTTTTTCCAGCTCTCCCTGTCCTTCCAATCCTGTGTACGTAATCATCAATATCATTGGGAAGATCAAAGTTCACAACATGGGCAACATGAGGAATGTCGAGGCCCCGAGCTGCCACATCAGTTGCAACTAGAATAGGAGTTTGGCCACTCTTGAAGGATCTCAAAGCATACTCTCTCTCCTGCAAGGAAAACAACACGAATGCGTCAGGAAAATGCAAGCGCCGGACAGCACAAACATCTCTGTTTCATTTAACGTAAGTATCTACAATGTTCTGTGCTACATAATTAAGACTACGTAAATGTTACAAACAGATATACAAGTTAATCAACTTATCAACAAGGAGTATGGAAGTAGTACTATCTAAAATATATAGCTTACTCTTTAGAGCGTGCCAAGCAAACTAGATAGCAGCTGCAATAGGCTAACATTCATTTTATGACACCAGCTGACCAATGGTATAATTAATCTACAGAACATGTATAAATAAATGCGCCAAACAAAATGAAAGTTCTCCATATAAAAAAAACAAACAAACCTGCTGGTTCCTATCACCATGAATAGAAGTCGCTGGAAATCCATTGGAGGACAACCAGTTTTCCAATGAATCAGCACCCCTTTTGGTTTCCACAAAGACAAGCGTGAGAGCATGCTGCGGCAGAAAAGAAGCACAACAAATGAGCACAATAGCAGTAAAAAAAACCAGCATTACGCTTTAGTCACTACTCACTAGGAGAATGCCCAAAAGCGATTCCATGATTAAATCAAAGAACTAAACTGAATCAAGCAATACCTTTCCCTGAGTAGCACTGTCTCTTTGAGCATGGAGCAGATCCATCAAGTGGCTTCTTTTATCTGCCTCCTGCACATACTCAACTCTCTGGGCAATCAAATCAGTACTTGACCCAACTCTTCCAACAGCTAGAAATATGTAGTTATCCAGGAAGTCAGATGCCATTCTCTGTGTTCAAAACCTCAATGTCAGTAAGAGTACAAAATGAAACTTTTCGGTATAAATGAGTAGAAAGCATCCCACCAAAGTCAAATGTAATACATGAAAAAATAGTTTACAGTACCATGAGAAGCCCAATTCACCAATAAAAAATGAATCAACAACAGCACACTACTCTCCAAAGTTACAGCAAAGCCATGGCAACCACCAAACAGAAGTTGAATCAGCAAACCATATTAAGAGGTTAAATGAAACAAATAGCCAACTAAAGATAATCCTATCAGACTGACCAAATACAAAATAGGCTTCATGAGCCTATCCACCAATCACATAATATAACACTTATCTCAACATAAAGTGTGTGCGCACGCGCGCGCGTGTGATTGTGCTAATACAAATGTATTTTTCATAATACAACATCTTTTCAACTGAAGCACTGAAACAATGGAATAACAAAACTCATGGGATGAACCCAACATTCTCATGCACATTATACTAATCACTTATTGCACATAAAGAGGAACCAAGAGCTGACAAGGCAGAAAGAAACCAAAATTTCATGATGCCAAGGTGGTAATTGGGTACTCGTACTTCACATGCTTGTTCAATCCACATGCGAATAGGTTAAGCCAATCACATTCATTATTAGCACTTATAGCATTACATAACATCCTAAAGATTTCCTATTTAGTATTTATTAACACCTTTCTGCCCCCTATTTGCGTAACATTAATATTGCATTGTACATTGCACACTACGATTATATTAGTTCTTTGCAGGATGTAAATCTAACTGCTTTATGTAAGCCTGTGTCGCATGCAATGAGGCTTTAACCTATTCAAGGAAAAGGTGCCAAAACTACCAAAAGCATCAAACAAATAAAGGATATCTATCAATTAGGGGTGAAAAAAACCAACACAACAAAAAAATTATATAATTACAACAAAGTCCTCGAATTTATAAGCTTCAGGCCTACAACCAACCATTTGCATAAATCAGGTATTCGGAATACAGAACTGATTAACTTTTCCAGAGGTACAGTTGTGACTTGCGTAATAAACAGCTAACCTGGATTTCTCTTGGGAATGTGGCGCTAAACAACATTGTCTGCCTGACACCTGGTGGAGGCATGTCCATTTGCTCAACAATTCTTCTAACTTGTGGTTCAAAACCCATGTCAAGCATTCTGTCAGCCTCATCAAGGGCGAGGTATCTAATTGACTGTAAGGATACTCTTGCCCTTTCCAACAAATCAACCAAACGACCAGGGGTAGCCACAAGAATGTCGACACCCCTCTCAAGATCTCTCAACTGCAAAATATTTGAAAGTAAGTTCAAGCATAATACAACCCAGAACCAAACACGTGGCACAAAAAAAAAGCTATATGGCACACCGGTGGAATAAAAATGTCATAGAATAGATATATAGCACCTCATCATTGTACAGTTTGAAGAATAAAATTGAGTGCAAAATCCTACATAAAAAATTGTTCAGTTGTTCAACTACAGGTCTACAACTTTGGATAAATTTTGCGATACTGAATTGCAAATCTCAGAGGCAAGGTTGTTTTAGAAACACATTGTTTTACATAAAGCACAGAATTCTGTTGCTTCAACCAGCGGCTTTAAATTAATCATACAATAAAGGCCTGAATTTTTTTCCATCGTATTAGACAACAAGATGCTTAAAGGCACATTTTAAGGTAACAGCTAAAGCTAAAAATACTACACAAACAACACCGATCTTTTCAACACCTGAACACAAACCTTGAAAAAGATGTAAATTTTTTGGGGCAAGGACACTGGGGAACGAACAAAAAAACCTCAGACATGCAAATCTAACATTATTCTTAGGGCTAAGAACAAAACAAGGGACATGCTGCTATAGATAAAAAACCATTTTCTGGACAAACAAAGAATTCCATTAAGAATCCTACGATCGACAAAAGCTGTCCTATGCACCACACAGGGCCCAAACTTCTGAACGTACACACATGTACCTCCCCAGGATGCTAAATGCCTAATCATAGCACAGTATGCTTAGCATAAAAGGACACAGATGCTACATTCTGTTGCATGCAGTTCGGAGCCCGAACACATAACAACTTAAATGGTGATTATCAAAATATGCAATTCAGCCATTATGATGCAGCAGAATTAATAACAAGCGCATGTTGTATATGTGCAATCAACGATACTATTTATATAGCTGGATATTCTACCATGCAAATATGGCATCATTGATGATTATCTAGCTGTTACACTCCTCTAAAATATTTACAGAAATTTTATGTGAAGCAGGCAATTTTCTGAATATGGAACTATTACAGATAAGATTTTGAAACTTCAGACTACGAAACAAACAGACCTGCTGCGTAATAGGTGCACCTCCATATGCAACGACTACCCTGACACCGGTCTGAAAGGAAAATTTTCTCGCTTCTTCATGAATCTGCAACAAGCCAACAATAATTATAATCATTGATTGAATGTACGCCAAACAATTATTTGGGCATAACATCCAACGTCAAACAAGAGATGAGCAGCAATGACCTGCATGGATAGCTCTCTCGTGGGCGAGAGGATGAGCGCGAGCGGGTACGCGGTCCTCATCCCGCCGCGCTGTGGCCGCGCACCGGGAGGGCCGCGCATGATGCCGCTGATGATGGGGAAGCAGAAGGCGGCCGTCTTACCGGACCCGGTCTGCGCGCACGCCATGAGGTCCCTCCCGGCGATCGAGATCGGGATGGCGTGCCGCTGCACGGGGGTGGGGCGCACGTACTTGCAGCGGCGGATGTTGTCGTTGAGCGCCGCGCCGAGGTCGATCTCCACGAACGTGCCCACGGGCGGGGGGACCTCGCGGCCGCTCGTCTCAACGGGGATGTCCTCGTAGGCGTCGAAGTTGATCCCCGTGTTCTGGTGCTCGTCGAACGCCGCCGCGGGCTCCTCCGCCGCCGCGTCCTCGTTCTCGAACGGGTTCGGCTCCCGGTCCCACCGGCGCGGCCTCCCTCCCCCTCCCCCTCCCCCTCCGCCGCCAAAGCCGCCGCCGGGGCGGCCGAGGAGGCCGGCGGTGGAGGCGCGCGGGGGCGGGGCGGAGGACGCGGGAGGCGGCGGAGGGCGCGCCGCGGCGGTTGCGGAGGAGGAGCCGCGGAGGTGGGGAGGGACGTAGGAGGAGCGGGCGGGGCGCACGGCGGGGCCATTGGACGTGGGGGCGGAGGGGGGCGCGGGTTCGGCGTCGGCGACGTCGGCCCAGGAGGTGCGGGCGGGGTTCGCCATGGGCGGAAGTGGGAGGCGGCGGCGAGAGTGGTTTCGATCGGCGGGGGGAGGAAGGGGGAAGCAGGTGGTGGGTGGGGAGTTTGCGGCTGGGACGGCGACGACGACGACGAGGAGGAGGAGGAGGAGAAGAAACCTAACCACGTCGACGGGACGGTGGGGCCAGCTTATGTGGGACCCGCGCGCGTCGGTGGGAAAGATCGGCTGTACGTGTCCGTCCCCGTGTGAAACCATGGAAACATGGAATCATGGAAATATCGAATCCCACACGGGAAAAGTTAAAAAAAAACAACGCACTCCCTCCGTCCATCCTAGAATGTTTGTCACCGTTGACTTTTGAATACACGTTTGACCATTCGTTTGATTCAAAAAACTATGTAAATGCTATTTATTTTGTTGTGACTTGTTTTACCATTAAATATATTTTAAGTATGACTTCTATTTTTACATATTTGTACAAAATTTTTGAACAAGACGAATGTTCAAATGTGTGTCCAAAAGTCAACAACGATAAACATTTTAGGACAGAGGTAGTATACTAATTGAAAAATAGTTTGTAAATACGAATTGGAACGACCTCTGTGATGGAATGAGTAAGAATATATAATATGCTTTGAGTTTTTCGAGTCCGTTTTTTCGCTGTTTTGAAGGTGGATCCTAACGCTTTAAAAATCAAGTCAAACGAAATGAATCAGAATCTTGAGACTACCTCAATAGGCTCTCGAAGTTTAGTCATTTCGGCCGTTCAGCCGTTCAGATTAGCTCAAAAGAACAGGGCCTAAGTATTCTATTAGAACTAAGCAGTCAATAAGAGATCCTTAAATTGTTGGGACTCCCTATTTTTAAAAAATAGGAGGTGTGTTTTAAGAGTTATGCATCAAGCTAGCTAGTCGACTTCATTTTTAGGTTGATATTGAACTTATTATTTTTACATATATTTCATACAGTGTCTAAATTTGCACGCAAGAAATATTATAAACCATCTAAAACCTTAAGCAACTCATTTTGAATACTTTTAGATTTTGGATTATTCTTTATCTTTTATGGTCATTTTTTGAGGGCCATGGATCAAACACCTAAAATTTTACTCTTAAAAGGCCCCGGATTGGCATGGCCATTCAGACCCATAAACCAAGGGAGAATTGGTTTTATGACACTCGGTTGATGTGCCTCGCAGAAACTAACACCCGGTTGATGTGCCTTTTGATAAATGACATCGGGCACACCTATTCCTTTTATATATGACTTATCCAGCCACTATCTTCTTCCTTCTTAAAAACACCATGAAACAAATATATTTGGGTCTTGATTCTTGTTTAGACATTTAAAGTGGCCTAAGACAACACTTGGCACTTAATAATTTGGCGGTGTGCACTTGTTGGATGGTGACGCACAAGACGGTTCTTTTCTTAATTACTTTGTTGACGTGTATGTATAGCCATGTATGTATGCTGCTCAATGGTTTATATATATATATATGTGCGTTTATTTATATATGGTGACCTAACATATATATGTACATGTATACATGCATTTGAAGCATAGAAGTTGAACAACGAACAGCTCGCGTGCATGCCAGAGAATGGTTCGCCACTCCATTTTGCGACGGATTAATCAAAGCCAGTGTATACTACTATCATTCAACAGAAAAGGACTTAAGGCAGGGGCATTTTGGTATTTTCATGTCTCAAATTGGTGGAAAAGAAAAGAAAAAGTCATCAAAATGCTCAAAATATCATATATAAAAGAAATAGGTGTGCCCGGTGTTATTTATCAAAAGGCATATCAACTGGGTGTTAGTTTCTGCGAGGCACATCAACCGAGTGTCATACAACCAATTCTCCCCATAAACCAAATATGCCCTAAATGACGCGCATCCTTTCTGGTTTTTGATATGCATGGCTCTTATCCAAAGCGAAAGGTAAAATTTCATGAATTTTATAGCTCGGTGGCTCTTACCGACTGTAAAATTTCATGAATGTTCATAGCTCGGCGGCTCGATCCAGCTTCCAAGCAACAGCATGAGAGCTAGCTAGCTCCATTTGATCATGCAAAGAGCATGATCAGTGATGGATCGGTCGTCCGTGGTACGTACTTGCAGACGTACGTACGTTGATGTGCATGCATGTGGTGGGTGGGGACTGGGGAGTTTGCGGCTGGGACGGCGACGACGACGAGGAGAAGGAGGAGGAGAAGGAACCTAACCACGGCGACGGGACGGTGGGGCCAGCTTATATGGGACCCGCGCGCGTCGGTGGGAAAGATGAAAGATCGGCTGTGCGTGTGCGTGTCCGTCCCCGTGTGAAACCACGGAAATATGGAATCATGGAAATATCGAGCCCCACACCGGCAAAGTTAAAAGAACAATGTACTCATACTAACTAGCGATGGCTACACGTCCGTGGCGCATGGCATTAGTTTTGTAAGACAAAAGCACGTTCTGTTATCTTTTTGTTTATTTGGTAATTTTGATTTTTTTAACTTTTCTGTTATTTGCTAATTTATTTTATATAAGTCAACATTTCTAAAGCCCAAACATATTTATGGAACCTAACCTTTTTTTTTGTTGCGTTCATGGACCGATACCATATTCATTTTATTTTGAAAATTTTAATTTATATGTCTTTTTTGTGTGATTCACCATAATTAAAATTGGGAAAAAAGGAAAGTCGATAGGAAATATGCTTTTTATTGCAAAGACCAAACTATTTTTAAATTTGAATTTAAAATTTTTTTAGCATCATCAAACTTTTTTAATGGATGCTCTCTGTGCAGCCACGGTTTAATTTCTGTATACTTTGTTTTTTTTTGTGACCTAACAAAAATACTTTAGTTTGAAGCTTGCATTATGAAAACCTTTAATCTTTGAAATCTTTTAGATTTGAATGTTCTTTGTTCATATATAGCTCAAAAATTTTATTTAATATATTTTTTGACTTATAATAAATAGTTAATAAGCGCAAAATCGAGAGAAAGATACACTTCATAAGAAAGAGCAAACTATTTGTAAACTTGGGCTTCAAAAAATCTTGAATAACATCAAATTTTTTATTGATGTTCTTTGTGCAAACATGGTTTATTGGAATCCTTCAATTTCATATGAATTTTTTCGACCTGCCAAAAATAAAATTTTAGTTCGAATCTTGCATTGTGAAAACATTTAATCTTTGAAATTTTTTTTTGAAACTATGAAATCTATGATTTTTTATAACGTACCATAAGTAAAATTGAAAAGTGCCATACCATAAGAAAAATTGAAAAGTGCGAAATCGAGAATAAATATGCCCTTAAAAAGAAAGAGCAAACTATTTGTAGGCTTGGATTTCAAAAAATTTTCTACAGCATCAAACTTTTTATAGATGTTCTTTGTGCATGAATGGTTTAATTTTTTTAAACTTTTAATCCTTTCTAATTTTTTTCGACATGGCAAAAAAATTGTTAGTTCGAACCTCACATTTTTTTAAAAAAAAAATTGGATGTTGTTCTGTAGACATGGTTCTGAATTTCAAATTTATGATTTTTCATGACGTACCATAAGCAAAATTGAAAAGTAAGAAATCGAGAAGAAATATGCCCTTAATAAGAAAGCGCAAACTATTTGTAAATTTGGATATAAAAATTTTTAAATAGCATTATATTTTTTATGGATGTTCTCTATGCAGGCATGATTTAATTTTCGAAAACATTCAAATTTTTCTATCTTTTTGCAAACTACAAAAAAGAAATAGGAGAGGAACAAGAAGTTTGTGCACAGCGTGCTGGCGCTTGGAGGCTTGAGCTCGCTGTGCTAATTCCAACCGCAAAAACGCGTGAGCGGAGCCAGGACTCGAGCCCTGCCCGGCGGGGTGAAATCTACCTCAGCTAGCCACTAGGGCAAACCACCCGCGTTGCTGCGCAATGGCTGGAACATTTTGTTTTAAATGTTATTTTGGAATGGACGGCCGGATCTAATTTCGCGAGAAGATCGGACGGCTGTCATTTCTCAGGTGACGTGGCCGACGTAAAAGGCCAGCGACGTGGCGCATTCCGGAGCCGGCGACGTGGCCAAAACTATAGGCAGCAGGTTAGGCGCTTTGTAGTATAACATTGATTGAAAAACGGAATTGCTAGCACTACTGACATACTAATATGTACTTAATTTTAAATCATGGATAGAGTTTATATGAAATAGTATGGCAGGAGAATTTTCAAGTCTTGCTTGAGTCTTGAGATGCTATGAGAAATCTAAAAAGATGTCACGGGTGGATCTAACAATAGGTCAAGCGAGGCTCTAGCCCCACGGTGGTTAGGCGGCGGCGGCGGCCAACGGCGAGGGGACGCATGGCGTGGCGGGGCCGAGCGCGCACTGCGCGGGGCGAGGTGGCGGGGCGGGGACACGCGGCGGATTAACATGAGAGTATGGGCCCTTTGACAGTTGGGAGAAATATTTTTTTAATTTGTAACATGATAATTGATCAAGCAAATAGTAGCACTACTGACATACTAATATGTACTTAATTTTTTAAAAACAATGTCGATACTACAATTAAAAAAGCAAACAAAATAAAACTAGTAATTAAGATCACCTCGAATAAGAACCAAACTCTAATTACTCCACCGATAATAATGCTTCAGTGCTTCAAAAAAAACTCCTGCGGACATTTCTTGATTCAAAATCATTAAGGACAATATCAAGATCAATGTTATTCAAGACAATCTTCTCAATTCAGCACATAGCCAAGCCATTCAATCTTTCCTGTAACATAGTTGACCTCAAACAATTTTTCAGTAGTTTCAATTTTGAGAAATTTCTTTCATTGAAGCTACAGTTACAGGGTCAGCTAAGAGGATCCGATAGGCAACATAGACATTTGGATAGCAATCTACAAACGCAACAAACTGAATAATCTTAGGTGCTAACATCAAATCATTTGGCAAAGTTACTTGCAACACTTTTAGTTCAGAGAAAAATCATCTAGATCAACAACAGACGAGTTATCATGAGAAAAAGCTTATGCAAAAGTAGCGCAACATTTTCATATATCACTATCACCCAAGGACTTCATATTTTTTGAGCTATATAAGAAACCGAACACATTTTCAAATGTTTTTAGCTACTCAAATCGACTAGTCAATGAAACTATTGCAACGTCAACGATGACTAGAAAGTAATTAAATTTGAAGGATTCTATAGCTGACAATTTTACTTCTTCATTTTGATCATTGGGCTCATCAAAATGTTTCTTTCTTTTACCTTCGACCTTCGCATCACACACGCTACGGATTGCAACCTATCGGCCTTAGCATCTGCAGTGCTAGCCTTGCTGCATACCTGGTCGTGGGCCCCCTCCGACATGGGCCCTAGGCGGTCGCCCCTCCCCCCTAGGCCCAGAGCCGGCCCTGAATATATTTGACTTTGGCACCTTATTCACCCAATTGTCCTGGACCCCAGCGTAGACGATGACATCACTTGGACTCTCTTGGCTTCTGGAATTTACTCCTCCTCGCAGCATATCATGCCCAATTCTTTGGCAGTATTCCCAATCGCTTGGCGCCTACTGTCTAGAAAGCTCACACGGAAAACAAATACAAATTCTTTACTTGGACTTTGAGACATGGCAAGATCCATACAGCAGATGTCCTAGCAAAGAAAGGTTGGCCCCATCAACCCAACTGCCTTCTTTGCTCCATAGGTCTCGAGACGATCGACCACCTTTGCGTCCATTGTCCCTTCTCGCTGTCAGTCTGGGAGGAGACCTTGCGTTTATTCCACCAACCTTTTGCAGCTTGTCCAACTACCTCGAGCCTTCAAAACTGGTGGCTTTGGGTCATTGCAAGTCTTCCGCAACGCACTCAAAGGGTCTTTAACGGTCACATAATTTATACGATCTGGAATATTTGGAAGGAACGGAACTGTTGTCTCTTTTCCAGCAGAAAAGCCTGTCGACTTCGCAGGTGGTGGAGAAGTTGCTTCCGACATCACCTTTCGGGGGCGTGCTGCTTCTCTCCCCTCTAACGAGTAGTCTCCCTTTGTAATTCTCCCCCCTCCCCTTCCTTCCCTTTTTCGTTCTCCTTTGTACAATGTACAGTTCCTCTTTTTTAATAAAATGGTAATGCTCCTGTCCATTCGTTCAAAAAAAAAAGTAAGGGAATGGAATGATCAAATGGTCTTGTAGGGGGCAACTCGGTGGGAGTATTAAACACATCTTCGTATTGGTTTAACAACTCTTGAATGACCTCTGGAGGTGATGTATTTGGAGGAGATGAGTCCATTGAATACAAGTATATGATGTGAGATATGGCTCCTTGTTTTCCCAAGCAGTAAAGTTGGTGAGCACATAGCGCTGAACATCGAGTAACTTTATCCTGCACACCCTTGAGAGTGATTTCCTGGCCCTTAAACTGAAAACCGATAGATTATGGCGCTAGTCAACAAGCATAGGGCTGAATTGCTCTTACCATTCCATTCCGAGAATGATATCATAGCATCCCAATGGCAAGACTCTGAAATCATCACTAAAGGTGCGCCCTTGGATTAAGTAATTCTTCAGAGTCATCTGGAGGCAGGGTAGAAAGCAATTCTTCCATGACATGTAATGGAATAGTTTTGGGCATTGTCGCAGAGCCATGAGCTTCCAATCCCGGCATGGTGATTCCAGATTCTGGCTGATTCGGCGATTCCTCCAGGTGCGTGACGCGCGATGTGAGATCCTTCAGCGAATTCTGCAGATCCTTCAGCGTCAGGTCTACCGCCGGCCGCCATGCCTCCGCTCCTTTCAATCTCTCATCGATCCCAGTGACCGCAGCAAGGATCGACTCCGCGCGCATCTCCACTCAGAGCTGCTAATCTGGTTTCCATACCGATCTGTGGTGCCTAATTCCCCTCCAAACTCGAGCGGACCGCAAGCACAGGGATTTTACGGCGGCTGTCACATAGATGCCAGCCTCTCTCTTGGAAACTCTTCCCTTCACCGATCGAGTCGAGAGGTTTCAGAAGCCTGCCCACAATCAACCTGCTCTGATGCCAAGATGTTACCATCTACCCCCTTCGTTCCAAATTGTACCTCACTGTTGACTTTTGGATATTTTGTTTGACGATTCGTCTTATTAAAAAAATATATTTAGATATTATTTATTTGGCGAGCGCCAGCGTCCAGACGGGGCGCCGGACCCGCCCCAGCCGTCGGATGGCCGGCTACCGCGCCGATCCAACGCACGCATGCGCTCCCGCGTACGTGCCCTTCCCAGCGCGTTGTTAGTCGTCGTTTGATTTTAATTTCGATTAAACTTTGAATTTTTGTACAAAATTCAAACAGTGTTCAAAATGCGTGAAATAAATTTCATAATTCTTCTAAAATCAAGAGCAACCCATTTTAAATACTTTTGAATTTTTGAATTTTTTTTCACTTTTTCATTTTTTTGATGTGAACTAGGAGAAGGGACTTATGAAACTTACATCTATACTAGCGAAACTTGGCTGTGTTTTGATGAAACTTGACCGTGTTCTGATGAAACCTCGATGTAACCTGATGAAACTTGGATGAAACCTGTTGAAACTTGACGAAACTTGAATTGACCTGATGAAACTTGAAAAAACTTGGATGAAACCTGATGAAACTTGACAGTTCGGCAAAGTTTTACAAGTATGAAACCCAAGTTTTACTAGGCGAAACCCAAGTTTCAGTAGGCGAACCTTAAGTTTCACCAGATAAGTTTGAAGAGTTATATGGCAATATATATCTTGTTTTGTTCGTAAAAATACGAGGAACACGTTGGTGCAAACGGTTTTTGGATTGGAGCACCCAGTCAAAATTTATGGTCGCCGAAAGAAAAAAAAAACCGTGGACCCCACCCTTGCATGTGCACAGTGCCCCTCCCCCCGTTTCCCGCGCGCTACGCGGGAGTCCGGCGCATCCGGACTCCCGGACTGTAGCCTTTTCGTATTTATTTTGTTGTACTTTTGTTTTATTATTAAACATACTTTAAGCATGGCTTATATTTTTGCATGTTTGCACTAATTTTTTTAAATAAGTCAAATGGTCAAAAGTCGTGTTTAAAAGTCAACAGTGAACTATAATTTGGGACGGAGGGAGTAGATTGCAACATGGAGAACTTTGGGTGGAATTTGGGGGAAGAAGGTGCAGAGTTGGGGAACGGAGGTGAGAGAGAGATAGGAACAGATAATGCTAATTACTTTTATTACTGCTTCCTATTACAGGTTCAGATTTATACCCCCGTTTTACAGCCCATAAACTCTCCCAAAGCCCAAACGGATACCCTTATGGCCATGACAGAGAGCTAGCATGGGGAATTGCAGACGTGCTGTACAAAGAAGAACGGCTATCACGTAGTTACGCCAAAAGACTAACCATGAAAATTTATCAGTGTTCAAATCCGGCAGAGCAATATATATTATTACTGACGGAGAAATTTAAAAAAAAATGGCTACCAACCGTCGGGCGTTGGCCTTCAATATAATATGCCTACAAAGCCACCTGCGTGCGTGGACTAACCACGTATTTCTAAGTTCCAGTAGTGCGTGTATATATATATATTTAGTTTTAAATTCGACGTATATATTCCAAGAGTGTTAACTAAATTATAAAATGAAACATAGCAGCCATGCATGCATGTATGCGTTTCTAAAATATAGTAGTACACATAGCAGCCATGCATGTTTTTTTAAGCTGTATTAATTTGCATGGCTATCATTAATTAGAACAATAGTACATAACTAATACGCACGGCGGCGCGCGTCAACCTATTTTTCGTTAGATCATGTCACCATGTCGTGAAGCGTGACCATACGTTAGATCACAACATATAGTGCATAAAAAAACGATAGGCTTCTTATCCAGTGCAGTAGTATAAAGCAAGTTATTTCATGTACGTGCTCAGTAGACAAAGGTGGTGGTTCAGATCAGTACTCCATCTATCAGCAGTTGGGAAAGGAGGGTAGGCCAGCTGATCACAGTTTCTACTCCCAGTTTCTAATTCCTGATGACAAATTATAAGGTCATTAGAGTTGATTGATTGCACTGGCAAGACATTTACCGGGGGACGAACATTAATTCTCCCTCCGGTTTATAAAAACATGACATTTTAAATATTGACATGGTATTTATAAATGCACAATTTTAACTACTGATTTTCATGCATGATTTATTTATAAGATTCGTAAAACAATACGATATTATGCTGGTACTTTTCGGAAAGAATCTAAATGCGATGATTTTCATGTAGCTAATTTAAACAGTTTAAAATATTCTTATACGTACACAACGTTATATAACATTGATCTAGGACAATATTCAAATTTCAAAACATTATGTTTTCTCGGACCGGGGGAGCGAGCACGTACACACACGATAGTATTTAGCTTTCTTCCAACAATTTTTTTTTGAGCAAAGGGCAGGAGAGCTACCATCTATTGATCAAAAGGAAGAAGTTGTACAGAGCTGGGGGGAATTACCCCTCCCCCCAGGGGAGTAGAAAAGCAAGCTAAGCTTAATTACAGGGAAACTAAATTTGCACCAGCTGCCTCCCACAGGCGCAGCTCGTCAGTGAGGAGCTCGAGGAAGAGGTGGCGCGGCTTTTCTTCCGACCGGAAGACGCGGTTGTTTCGCTCGATCCAAAGGTGCCAACAGGTGGCAGAGATGATCGAGCGGACTCCTTTACGGGACCTGGATTGCAGGGCAATGTTCTCCCACCAAACGTTGAGGCAGACCTCTCCCCATGTGCTCGGAATGAGCGCGGGGATGTTGAAGAGCGCTGCGAGCCTACTCCAGACGAATGAGCTGAAAGCGCAGTCCAGAAAAAGGTGTTCCGGAGTCTCCAAGTTTCTGCAGCACAGGGGGCAGAAATAGGAGTTGGGGAGTTGCCATCGTTGTAGAACATCCGCTGTCATGACTCGATTCTGTAGAAGAAGCCAAAGGAAGAATTTGCACTTGGACGGCGCCCAGATCTTCCAGATTGTAAGCAGAGCGGGGGCCGGGCAACGCCCAGAGAACTGCAACCGGTATGCCGAACGCACGGAGAAAGAGCCGTCTGGCGAGAACCGCCAAGTTCGCTGGTCCGGCTCACCCTCGGAAAGGGTGACGCGGGATAATCTGGCGAGTAGCACGAGGAGCTCGGGGGCCATGTTAGGTAGCCAGTTTCTTCGAAGGTCGAGAAGCCAGTTATTGTTGGAAAAGGCGTCTCGCACTGATCTGGTTCTCTTAGTAGTCGCTGTGAAGAGCCGTGGAGCTAAATCCTTGGGGGCACAACCGAAGAGCCAGCGATCCTCCCAAAAGGACAGGGACGATCCGTTTCGCAGGGTTATGGAGGAGCCCAAACGAAGGAGGTCCGAGTCCGATTGGTGCGGCTGGGCCATGAACTCAGCCCAGGGGGCGGGGGTGGGGGATTTGCTCAACCACAGCCAGCGGGTTCGAAGCGCTCTGGCGAAGAGGTTGAGGTTGAGGACCCCGAGGCCCCCTAGGGAGGTGGGGGAGCAGACAACGCTCCAGTTCACTCGACAGTGACCCCCAGTCGCGGAGTTGGAACCCCGCCAGAGCCAAGCTCTCCTGATTTGATCGATCTTCTGGAGGACAGACTTTGGCGGACGAAGGACGGAAAGAATGTAGGAAGGCAAGACTGAGAGGACTGCCTTGAGCATAGTTAACCTGCCACCTTTGGACATTAGAGGGCCACGCCAACCTGCCAGCCGATTATTAATTTTGTCCAGAAGCGGTTGGAAATGCACCCCGCGAAGACGCTTGACGGATAGCGGGAAGCCGAGATACTTGATGGGGAAAGAGGCTCTCACAGCCGGGAAATCTTCGAGGATGTCTTCGAGGTCGACGTTTGCGCAATGGATTGGGACGACCTGGCTTTTGGAGAAGTTAGTGTTTAGCCCAGTGATCTTGCCGAATTCTTTCAGGATGAAGGAGAGGTTGGAAACGTCCTCTTTTGTGGGGTGGAGGAAGATTGCCGCATCGTCTGCAAACAAGGATACGCGAAGGTGTGCAGGCGAACCCCGAACAGGTGAGAGTGCACCAGCCTCTGTGGCTCGCTGAAGGAGGATGCAGAGGGGTTCGATGGCTAAGTTGAAAAGCAAGGGCGAGAGAGAGTCCCCTTGTCGCAGACCCCTGGAATGGTAGATGATCTCCGAAGGGTGGCCATTTAGAAGTACGCGGGAGGAGGAGGTGGCGAGTGACAAGGAGATCCAATTACGCCAGCGGGTTCCAAAGCCCCGGGCCTGGAGGTTGTCGAGTAGGTAGGGCCAGGCAACGGAATCGAATGCCTTTTCAAGGTCAAGCTTAAGAAGGAGGGCTGGGATTCGCTTTTGGTGTAGAAATTTGGCAGTGCCTTGAACAAGGAGGAAGTTAGCTTGGATGTGGCGCTTTTTAATAAAGGCGCTCTGACAAGGCGAGATGAGGTCCTCCATGAAAGGGGCTAGCCTGAGGGAGAGGATCTTTGTGAAGAGCTTGCCTAGACTGTGGATGAGGCTGATCGGACGGTAGTCGGCTGGAGTCTCAGGGTTGTCTTTCTTGGGGAGTAGCACAATGAGGGCACGGTTGAGGACCTCGAAGCCACGGCCGTCGAGGTTGAAGAGGCATTGCAAGGCTGCAAGGAGGTCGACGGAGATGAAGTCCCAGCAGGTTTTGTAGAATTCCCAAGTGAAACCGTCTGGACCTGGGGCCTTGTCGTTAGTGAAGCAGGTCTTTCTTCCAACAATGGAACATATAATATAACATTAGTGAAGCATGCATACAAATACTCGCAGCCAGGCCATATAGCAATTTCCTGATGCACGTTTGCATGCATGTGGCCGGATTATAGACCAGGACTGGACGGTGTAGGTGAGTGTGAGTCGATCGGAAGCCGCCGGGCGGCGCGAGCAGCCATCCAAAAGCTAGCCGCCGGCCGCCATGTCAAAACGAAGAGATTTCGTTCGTTGTGAGGAGTCGTCAACCTATAGAGAACAAATCGACTTTGGAGTTTGGACATTCATGGCCTTATTCTGTTTTTAATAAACCAAGAGAAAATCTTTCTTTTCTTTTCTTTCTTTTCTTTCTTTGTTTTTTTTTTTTGTTTTTTTGAGAAGAGAACATCTAAACAGATCAATGTGTACTTGTGTATATAGAATGCTTGTGCAGACAATGAAGCTCTACTCTCGAATGCGGATTTGCATAACCCAACATCATCACGTACAGAATGTTCTCTTCTCACTGAATTTACAAAACATGCACCGAATTGACCAAACTGAATATATGTATTTGTGTGGGTTGAATATCCGTGCATTAATCCTCTCCCTTTCCGATTGTCTTCCATGCATATACTTATGTTATCAGGGAGCGAGGTTGGCCCCACGTAATAACTGAGAGATGATAACTTTGTTGTTTTAAGCAACATTTGGACATAAAAAAAAGGAAGAGTGTGTGTGTTGAACTGAAGGCTATACCCTCCAGTTCTATATATAATACTTAACGTTTTAGGTTTGTTCTCGGTCAAACTATTATAATTTATCTATAAAAATGTTTTAAACTATTTGAATTCTTCACATAAAAACCATAAATATAAATTTGTCATGACAAATACTTTCACAATATTATATTTTTGTGGATTTTGTAAATAAATCTCATTAGTAATTGATTGTCAAAGTTGCATTTGAAGACCATGACACTGTCCAAAACGACAAGTATTATAAAACTGGAGGGAGTATATAACATTGAACTATTTGAATTCTATACATAAAACCATAAATATAAATTTGTCATGAAAAATACTTTCACAATATTATATTTTCGTGGATTTTGTAAATAAATTTCATTAGTAATTGATTGTCAAAGTTGCATTAGAAGACCATGACACTGACCAAAACGACAAGTATTATAAATCTGGAGGGAGTATATAACATTGCTGGCTAATCACGCCTCTTCTCCTAGGCAGTGTTTTAAATCTCCGGCTATGCCATTTAGCATTTGGCTTCTCCAAACCAGCTATAGCCGGCTAAATAACGCTAATAGCCCGCTATAGCCGACTTTTTTCAATAGCTGTACCTGCTCAAACCGTTATAGCCCGCTATAGCGTCCTCTATAGCTGGAGATTTAAAACCTTGCTCCCAGGGCCGCATCGCCACCATGTCTCCCAATGGGTCGTTGCTTGCACAACTCTCTAGCACCACTGCTTGTCCCTCTACAGCCCTCTTTGATCTGCGGTTCGATTCGGTTTTGTTCAATTGGATCAAAATTTATCATTTTTTATATACTATTCGGTGTAACATTTTATAATACTTTTTTAGAAATTTGTAGGATTTTACTTAAAATCTCAAAAATGGTGACGAGTGATTTGCCATCACTTCCAAAGAGGAAGATGCAGGTCCTCTTTGCTTCGTGGTTTGGATTTGGTTTGGGTGAGAAAGAAAACCAAAAACTTTCAAAAGGGGATACGAAAAGGCTAATTTTTTTTTGAAATACATCCAATTCATCATCCGAACACGTTCTTTTAATTTTATTTAAACAACTATTCATACCATCCCATTAAAAAGAACTCCCCATAGGTAGTGATGGGATGAAATATTGATGGAACTCATATCAGTCTTCCCCATGGAGCTTGGTGTTTCCCACAGGGATCACTGGTGGTTGGGTAATGATGGTGGCATCAGGGTCAGATCCAGCACCTTCTCCGACCCAATCCGAAGGCCAAGCCCTCTCCATCCAAATCCCAAGACCCAAAGAAAGTGAGTGTTTGAAGAAGTGGAGCAGCAGCCTATACTGCTCCGTTGGGCTAGGTTCGCCACTGGGTGGCATCGTTGGAGCTCAAATCTAACTAGCTAGAGATGATGTTGGGAATAGGAAGAAGAAGATGGAGTAGAGGCTAGAGCTCAAATCTATCTAGCCAGAGATGATGTTGGGAATAGGAAGGAGATGGAGTAGAGGCCGGTAAAAAGAAGAAGCATCTATTTCACTGATGCCATTATAAAGATCAAAATATCACGGTAGTTCAAAAAACAAATGTCACCGAGGAGCATGTTTTTGAACCACCGAGAATTTTCTGCAACTTTACAATGTTTTTTTAACCTTGTCTGAACCGCAACTTTTCGAAGAGATTGATATGGAGAAAGAAAAGAGATTACCTTCCTCGGAGAAATGGAAGACCTTCCAAAAAAGAAACCTCAAGAAAAATAAAGTATATCTGTTTACAGGTCAAAATACACACGGTGCATTTATACTTGCTACTGCGGGGGATTCGGACTGGGGGTGGGTAAGGGGATGGCCCTGCCGGCTCGGCTGCCGCCACGAAGGTACGTAATCATGACGGCATGCTGACCTCACCCCCTCATCGCTCCATTATTGCGCGCCCATTCGGCCGTGTGCCCCACCCCTCCCCCAGCTTATATACGAAGACGAACCCATCACACCACAAAACACAGGAGCGACACGACACGGCCGCACTCCCAACCCCACCGCGCCACCCGCACGGCCACAAAAAAGAGAGGGGATAATGGAGAACGGCGCGGCGGCCGGCGGCGGCGAGGGCGAGCGGCGGCCGCACGTGGCGATGCTGGCCACGCCGGGGATGGGCCACCTCATCCCGCTGGCCGAGCTGGCCAAGCGGCTGGCGGCGCGGCACGGCGCCGACGCCACGCTCATCACCTTCGCCTCCACGGCATCCGCCACGCAGCGCGCCTTCCTCGCCTCCCTCCCGCCGGGGATCGCCTCCGTCTCGCTCCCGCCCGTCGACCTCTCCGACGTGCCCCCCGGCGCCGCCATCGAGACGCGCATGTCGGAGGAGTGCGCGCGCTCCGTCCCCGCGCTCGCCGACCTCCTCGCCGCGCTCCGGGGGACCACGCGCCTGGTGGCGTTCGTCGCCGACCTCTTCGGCACCGACGCCTTCGACGCCGCCGCGGACGCCGGCGTGCCGAAGAGGTACCTCTTCTTCCCCACCAACCTCCACGTGCTCACCCTCCTCCTCCACCTCCCCGACCTCGACGCCTCCGTCCCCGGCGAGTTCCGCGACCTCGCCGACCCCGTCAAGCTCCCCGGCTGCGTGCCCATCCCGGGGAAGGACATCCTCTCCCCGATCCAGGACAAGTCCAACCCCTGCTACAAGTGGATGGTCCACCACGGCAAGCGCTACCGCGACGCCGACGCCATCCTCGTCAACTCCTTCGCCGCCGTCGAGCCGGACGCCGCCGCGACGCTCCGCCGCCCGGCGCACGGCCTCCCTCCGGTCTATCCCATCGGCCCCCTCATCCAGACAGGCGGCGGCGGCGCTGCCGCCTCCCCGCCGCCGCCGCGCGCGGCGTGCCTGGAATGGCTGGACGGGCAGCCGGCGAGGTCGGTGATCTTCGTCTCCTTCGGCTCCGGCGGCGCGCTGCCGGCGGAGCAGATGCGGGAGCTCGCCCTCGGGCTGGAGCTCAGCGGCCAGCGGTTCCTGTGGGTGGTGAGGAGCCCGAGCGACAACGGCGACCTCAACGCCAACTACTACGACGCGGAGAGCAAGAGGGACCCCTTCGCCTACCTCCCGGAGGGCTTCGTGGAGAGGACGAAGCACGCCGGCCTCCTCGTCCCGTCATGGGCGCCGCAGATAGAGGTGCTCGCGCACGCCGCCACGGGGGGGTTCCTGACGCACTGCGGGTGGAACTCGGTGCTGGAGAGCCTCGTCCACGGCGTGCCGATGGTGGCGTGGCCGCTCTTCGCCGAGCAGCGGCAGAACGCTGTCATGCTCGCCGACGGCGTCGGCGCCGCCGTGCGCGTGCCGGAGGCGAAGAAGAAGGAGGAGATCGCCGCGGCGGTGAGGGAGGTGATGGCCGGGGAGGGGAAGGGCGCCGGGGTGCGCGCCAAGGTGGCCGAGCTGCGGGAGGCCGCGGCGGAGGGCCTCCGCGACGGCGGCGCCGCCGCCGCCGCGCTGGCCGAGGTGGCGGCGCGGTGGTCGGCGGAGGCAGAGAGCTAGGCGCCGTCGCGCCGAGAGCACCTGGCATTGTTTGCTACGCATGAAGAGAGGCAAAAAAGAAAAATTATTTTATATCTGTAATTTATGAAAAATCTGACGAATAAACCTACGGAGCCATACACGACGAATCCAAATTCCTTGCCATTGTAATTATCTTTTATGATCATTATTTTAAGTATGTTTTGTTTGTTAATCCTTGTAAAGAATGGGAAAATGGCTTGTTCTTGCCTGCGTGCACGAATTTAAGAATAAGTTTTTGCGTTTCGCTTGATTAGTTATTCACAGCTTCAGAGCAGCTCAGCTCTCAGAGTCAGCTGTGACGAGACATCAGCTGATACCGAATTCATTGCAGTGGTCAGTGTAGGGGAGTGCTTGTCGCATTATATGGGATGGCCACTGGCCAGCGGCAGGCCGGCAGCCGGCAGCTGAGCTGAGCGCTTGGAATAATTAAAGATTAGCGATCAGCACACCCTGCTAATCTTTATCCTGTCTAATCTTTGTTTTATTCCACCAAATCTCGGCCCAATTTGTATAATTAGAGGGACAAGAACGTACAGGTACGGCTACTACCCGACAGTACCATTGCCGACCTGACCTGCTGTCCAAATGTCGATCGCATTATGTTCTAAGGTGGTGGAGTATTTGTATGAGCCATCTCCATCCGAAGCTCTAAATTATATACTCCCTCCGTTGTGAAATACAAGGCACATAAATTTTTGGCTCCCTCCGTTCTAAAATATAAGACATATAAATTTTTGGCAAGCTCTTTAATGCATAACTTTGACCGTTATTTGCTCTCACAATATATTATCAAGACTATAAAATTAACATCATATGAAAGTATATAAATCCAAATATATCACATGCATAACACTAAAATATATGTTTTTAACTTAATTATTAGTCAAAAATTGCAAATGTTGACTTTTCTAAATACATGCACACCTTATATTTTAGAATGGAGGGAGTACTTTATAGTACTATTCCCTGCACACTCGATTCATTCCTCTAAAATCCATGCTCACTTTACACTAAATTCTAAAAAAATTTATACTATTAGATCTAATCATTGATGCAGTAGAGTAAAGAACGTGATTAGCCTAATACAGAACCACAAATCTTGGGCATTAGGGAAGACTTATACTAACTTGATGATGCCGTCGAAGGATGAAGAAGATCTTAGGCCGTGGAGGCCTGCTTGACAGCGAGTCAAGGCAGAACACAGTAGAGGAAGCAGAGATAGACGTCCTCGTCGATGTAGTTGCACGCAGAGGATGCAGGCAGAGATGGCGACGATCATTTCAGTGCCTTGAACTCAGATCGGTAGGATCTAAGAGAAATTGAGAGGAGAGGCTGAACTCACACACACTCGCTAATAGTGAAAGAGCCGACTCCCTCCTTATATAGAGGCGCTGCACGATGGGGGGGCAACCAGAGAAGGAAGGTTGCCCCCGATCAGAGCAAATGGTCAAAAGAATTTAAGACGTTGCTTAATAGCGCTAATCAAGGGTGAAAGGCTAGGAGAAAATTAACTAACGTGACCCGGTCTGGTTAGCTGTTACCCAACCCGTCAAAACCCAACATATACAACAAACACTCTATTTCTACACATTTTATTCTATATATGTCACTGCAAATGCTCTAATTGTTGGATCATATGTGGCCTTATGTGCTACTTGCTTACGCACTTCTACTGTTTTTTTTTTGTATCAATGTATCATCAATTTCAAGCGGGCCTACTCTTCTGGTATGCATCCCAATCAACGTATAATCGAAAACTCTTTTTCGTTGCTATCACAGCGTACGCCTACAGGAAAATCTTTCGGCCTGTCTCTAAAGGTTAAGCACTCGTTGAAAATGTTGCCTCTAAGCACTTATGGACGGAACGGAGTTGAACTTTGGGAGTAGGAAGCAGCTCAAGAAGAGGAAGAAAAAGAAGGTTAAGAGGGTAGTTTGGTCTTTTTTTTTATAATGGTGTATTTATGCTTTTTCTCCTTTATAATGGTATAGAATTTTTTACTTTACAGTGACCTGTCTGTGAAAGGACAACCCTATGTTTGCATGTATCTAATTAACCTTACTTTGAATTGGTAACATGAGCGCTAAGTGTTAATTAACAAGGTAATTGCAACTGGAAGCACATGTATTGTTAAGCGCGCTGGCAAGGATTTTTTTTTTTTTGAAAAAGGGGTAGGAGAACTACCGTCCTATTTCAATGATAAGCAGGAGAACAAAATAAAAAGCCCGTGTAAACACTGGGCACAATCACAGCGCTCCGCTGCAACTCTGGCCAAAGCCAGACACACCTTCGACCACCACCGGAAACACCTATAGAGGAAAAAAGAAGGAATGCAGCCCACCGCTACCACCTAGTCTAACGATCGAACAAAAAGGAGAGTTACAAGAGAGGAAGAAGGGGAAACATCACCAACACTCAAACAACTACGAATGACTCCTGTAGCAGTAGACCCGACGGAAAACCATAGCACTAGACGGCTACCACGACGCCCTCAATAAGATAGCGACGGGTTTTCACCCAGAGCAGGGGAAGATCCGAAAAGTGATGCCTCCAACGAAGAAACGACACCAAAAATGACGTCAAAACTAGCCCAAAAGGACAGGGCTTTCGCTCAAGACCTACCCTACTAGCGCGAAAGGCAAAGGCTACCGAAGGCCGAAAGCATCAGAAGAACCGAGCTGCTGGCTGAAGACGCAGAGCAGAAAAACGAGCACAAACGCCACCCCAGACGCGGAAGAAGCCTCCCACGCCACCGACACCTCGGAGAAAGGGAGGATCAAGACAACGGGGACGGGACCAGGTTAAGAGGCAGAGAACGACAACACTACTAGAAAAAGGTCGCCAGCCAAGGCCGCCTAAGAGGGGCCACCACGCCTGGTAACCTGCGCACGGGAAGCGAAGGAGACCAAACTCCTCACCACCTTGGCGGCGCAAGCCGAACACCACCAGTAACTTAGAAAACGCCAACCTAATCACCGAGCACCTCGCAGGGAGTGGAAGGCAAGGAGACGAGGATGGGACCAGGCTAGATACACGAGTCGCCTTGCCACCGAAGGATAGGCAACAACCCACCACGCCACCACATGAGGAGCCGAGGAGCCGTCGGACACACTCCCCTGGGGCCCACCTGCTCCGTCCACTTTGGCTAGCTACCACAGCGGACCCCCCCCCAAACGGCCTCCACCAAGACAGGCTCACGGGGAGGAGGAAGGAGGAAAAGATGCCGGTGCAGAGGTACGAGGCCACCAGACCCACGCCCCTGGAGCACACCCACTCCGATCGCTCTAGCCAACACACAGTCAAATCTGGGCCTCCTGCCCACGGATCCAGCCTCTTACAGAGCGGTCCCCCGAGTGGTCTCTGCTAAGACTGACCTAGAAGGAGGGGAAGAAGGATGAAGGAAGAGGAAATGCCGGCGCCGAGCTCCGCACTGCGCGCGAAGGTGGGGACGAAGAAGAAGGGAAGTGAACGGCGTCCCGACAGACAACCCCCGCACGGACCAAAGTCACAAACCACGAAGCACAACCAACCGAACAACCAATAGGCTCGGAAGAGGCCGCTAGGGCCACCCGGTCCCTCACAAGGAGGGGAGCGACAAGACAGCAATGACGGGACCAAGCACGAAGGAGGCGGACAGAGACGACGTCGATAGGAGACGACGATCGAAACGAAGGAGACGCCGCCGGCCTCGCACCCTGGAGCACGACCGCTCCGACCGCTCCGCCAGATCTAAGCCTCCTGTCACAGGATCTAGCCACTCCAATAGCGGTCCCCCATGGCCTCCACGAGACAGGCATAGAGGTAAGGGAGGTAGGGGAAGAAGGAGCTGAAGAGAGAGCCGACGTCACTGGAGAGGAAGAGGAGGCCAGGACCCCAGCCGTGAGGCCCCTACGATCGAGGACAGCGCCGCCGTCGGTTGCGCGTCGACCGCGCAATGGCGAGCAACGACAAGCAGCACCCTGATGAGCACGAGGCCGAGCAGGCTCACCACCACGCAATGGCAACACCCCAGTGTGATGCAGTCCCCGACGGCCGTCGACCCGCACATCTGGCATCCGCACCCCGTCGCGATCACCACCGTCGTGGGCTCCTGGCCGTCAACCTCAAACCGCCACGCTCGCACCATTGAGCCGGCAGCCGTCGCCTCCCTGGCTGGGAGAGAGCACGACCACATCGCTGCTGCCGAGGGCCGCGTCGACGAGCCCAGCCTTGACCAAGCCGGCGTCCGGGACGACGTCAAAGAAATCGGCAGCGCCGCTGCAGGAGGACGGGCAATCGCCACCGCCGAAGGGATACTCCGGGAGGCTGGGGAGAAGGTCGATGAAGACATTGCCAGTGCAGACGCAGCTTGCGCTAGACCTGGCACCTCCTGAGGACGAATGAGGTGGTACGACGAGGAAGAAAGGAGTGGGGGCCGCCTCACGAACTACACCTCGGTGGAGGAGGCACCGGTGGCTAGGGTGCCAGGATTGCCCTGGCCGCCGCCGCCGGCAAGGCAGGGACAGGGGGCGCGAGAGAGCTGTGGGGAAGACTCAGGAGGAGGGGGCGCGGCCTAGGGAGGAAGCGAGGAAATAGCGGCGGCGCCCGACGGTAGCGACGGCGGTGGCTAGGGGGAAACCCTAGCCACCCGCAGCGTCGCCCGTGCGCTCCTGTTTCAAACCCCCACTCCTGTCAAGGAGATATAGTTTTGAAGTAGACCTGTTCACGGGAAGCCCAGCCCGGTAACCCGGCCCGAAAAAGCCCGGCCCGGCCCGGCCCGGCCCGACCGGTGCATCGGGCCGGGCTCGGGCCTCAATTCCGAAGCCCGGCGGTCAGGCCGGGCCGGGCCGTCGGGCTTCGGACCGGGCTTTAGGGCTTCGGGCAGGGCTCGGGCCCGGTTTTCAAGCCCGACGCCCCGGGCCGGGCCGGGCTCGGGCCTGGTTTTTTGGGACCGGGCTTTTCCAGGCCCGGCCCGAAGCCCGGCCCGGCCCAGCATTTGAGCAGGTCTATTTTGAAGTATGTTTGTCAATAATGTAACAATACTTTCTTTGGTCTCTTCCTAACAAGCACTTATACTGTACATCTCTCACTACAAGAATCAGCATGAATCTCGAGGGCCAAAATGGAGCCCTCGAGTAAAAAGAAATTATTATCGGGGGCCGAACAAAAACCCCCGAGAAACAAAATACTCTCAAGGGCTAATGTAAGGCACTCGAGAGAAGCCGCACCACGCCGACGCCGTCTATGGCTTTGCATTTGTAATTTTGGATTGTGCCCCTAAGATAAAGGTCCATGCATCTAAAGACCCACGTGTGAAAACCACATGATGTGGCTCTCCGGCTAATTGCCTCTCTGACAACCGATCTGACTACCGATAGCTGCATGCGGAAATCGTCATCTAAACCTAATCAACCAGCTCAGCTCAGTGTCAAGAGTTACCATCCAGGGGTGATGCATGGTGTGAGATCCATCAATCCATGGATCGCTCTCGAGCCATCTCCTTTGTCTAGAAGGTTGCCTATGCGTGCCCATGACACTACTACAAATTCTACGGGCTTATACATTTCAGCTTAACGTAGCGTAGTGTAGCGTTTCAATAAAATTTTAAAAAAAATTAAAGAGAGGTTTAAATATTATGAAAAAATTTAAAATAGTTTTAAGATTTTTAAGTGGATTACTAAAAAAACCGAAAAAATATTATAAATTACTATACCAAATAGGATATATAAAAAAGATAAATTTTATTAAAATGCTACGCTACACTAAGCTGAAATGTACAAAAACCTAATTCGAATGTTTCATATCGTTAATTGAAATATTGCGGCTAATACATTTTTCAGTGTTTTTAGTTTTCTAATTTGAATGATATGCATGGTAATTTATTTTCAATGCCTATGTGCTGCTCACCTGTGGCCGACGACGCTGCTCTTTGGATCTAGAGAAGAAAATGGCTAGGAGAAGACGAGTCCTATTTTTGCCATAAAAATTTAGTCATGTATGTACGGAATTTGGGGTTTGCCTACAAAACCTTGTTTTGTTCTTTTAAGACTTCTTATTTTGTATAGGATTATTTTTTTGGAACAAAATAGAGCATGGTGTTTCATCAATAGTTTATCCAAGTTTCATTGGTCCTTCTTCAAGTTCCATTAGTAGGTTAACCAAGTTTCAAGTTTCATAAGCACATTGTCAAGTTTCATTAGTACTTTCATCAAGTTTGAACATAAATTATTAAAGTCTTCATTATTTTTTTTGCCCTTCTTCAATATATTGTCAAGTTTTATCAGTAGCCCCTAAGTTTTATTAGAAATGATTCGAGTTCTGTTTTTATATGTATATCATCAAGTTTTATCAACAATTCTCTTAAATTTCAATAATTATTTTCTAAGTTTTCATGTTGACATCGTGCAAACGATAGAATGATTCTCATCGGACATCCAAGCCGTGGTGCCCGCCATTTTACAAACAAGAAACATTCTTATAGATATATTCGGTTTTGACCACAAGAGGTTGTAAAGAAGCACTGCACTATAAATATGAGAGGCACCTCTTTGTATTTTGATGATAAGGTTAATAAAGATCTGTGCTATGGCTTACTCTCTATCTCTGTGTTCATATTGATCATCATTATTATTGATCGATGTGATTGTGTAAGAGCGACTACCACGTATATTATAAAAGACACGCATTTTAGATTTGACAGCAAAGAAATCTACTTCATGTTTCTTTTCTTTCCTTATAATTCGTATACGGTATACATATATTTATATCTCATTAAAATCCCCGTTTGGATGGACGCTATGCACGCGTGTGTGTGGTATGCTCCAAACGTGCGACCAACTTGTCCTTGTTTAATCCATCTACAACGTCAGTTTCCTCGATTCACCCAATTTTTCTCCCTTCTTTATGGAAAAAATAGTATTTTTGTTCCGTCCCATCCATGCCTCTTGCTGGACTCTCGCTCGCTCGTCCATCTCGATGCGCGGATGAATTTTGCCAATATTTCAACATTTCGGTGGGTCTGATGAGAAAAAAAAAAAATCAACTAAACAATTCTGGTGCATTCGAATATATGGTTTTTTGACCACCACAAGTTCATAAACTATATTTTGACAAAAAAATCATGAAAAACTAAACAATTAATGATAAAACAAAAAATGCAAAAAAATAAGCCATGTTTATAGTACCTTTAATGGTAAAACAAAGCATAACAATACTTAATTAGTTTTTTTGAATAATACGAATGATTAAAGGACATTTCTAAAAGTCAACGACGACCGATAAAAAAAGGAGGGTGTATGATTTTTGAGGCCCGCAAGTTCATAAACTATTTTTTTATTAGAAAAACATGATAAACTCATTAAAAAGTCATAGTGCTGCATCGGATGCAGCGGCACGAAGAACGCTTTGGGTATCCCAACAGCCTTTTTATCCCGCCTAGTAAAATACTATTTATGTGCGTGTGAATCATATTTTAGGGGTGGACAGGGTGCTGTCGGAGATGCTCTTGAAAATAAAGATCCAACCGGAGAAAGAAACAAGGCAACAATAACAAATTAACAGCAATAGAAAAAAAGGAAAGGAATCGTGTTTTTTTTTCAACCGGTGTACGAACGCAACGTGTTCATTGATAGGTGGATTAATTCGGTGGCGATGGATAAAATAATGGTGAGATCGGAGAAGATGGGGACAGGACAGGAGTTTGTTTCTGGAGATGCCAATATGCCCTGGCCCATGGGAACCGGGAAAGATTCCACCGTGACGCCCGCGCACGTACGCGTGACGTAGGCACGTAGCTCCATGGGCCATGGCTCCATGGGCTGGGCCACGTGGCCGTCAAGCTAATTTTTAGATAATTTCCCTTGGGCTAGAGGAGAGTTTTTTTTATTTCCACTGAAATTTAAAGGAGTACGGCTTATGTAGTACGAGTTTCATTTCCTTGCATTCGTGTCCTAGAGTTTTCGGCATAAATTAAAATTTAAAGTTGCCGTCGGAAATTTCTTTTCTGCAGACCAGATGCTATAGCATTTTATAGTCGCTTTTGTTAGGTCTTAGGTGGCTTTCTTATAAAATTTAGAGTAAATAACACCACATGTACATAAAGTTTGCTAGAGTTCTCGCTTAGGTACATCAACTATGAAACTAGGCATTACTGGGTGTAGAATGTAGATGTTGGCTTTCCGTCTCATGACAGTCCAAACCACTTATGTTAGGTGGTTTCAGTGTCCGTAGGCCACCAGCTCAGAGCACACGTGGCTCAATATTTTCATTCAGACCTCTGTAATTGACAGAAAATTGCGGTTGTAGTAGAACATTTGTATAAAAGCCAAGGTTCTAAAAGTCGCTAGTCGCTAGTCGGGCGGCGTGGTGGGGACTAGGGCTAAACGGGATTAATCGGACACATAAATCGGCACTAGTCGGAATTGATCGGTATTAATCGGTAATTGGTCCTAATTGGAGGACAATCGACTAGAGATTAATCGGGGACTAATCGGGGATTAATCGGGATTTTTAGAACCTTGATAAAAGCACTTGTACATTTAACAGTTGGTCTCTAGTCTGTCTCGACAATAGCGTCTCACCCGCGTCGCACCGGCCAGGTTCCACCTCTTGACGACTGGCTCGAAGCCGTTGAGACAGATAATCTTGACAACCGGGCCGTATAGACAAGCCATCTTTCTTGACCTGGCTATCCCGAGGACCGAAGCTCGATTGCTGGCCGTCGAGATTGAGATTTTTCGACGGCTTCCAGGTCTTTCTCGACGGCATTGGCCATCGAGATTTTTCGCAATCTGTGCGGTGCGATTTGGAACCCACACGTGCACGTTAGTGATAAATTGTGTGCCTACAATGCCGTGCACATCGATGTCTCGAATTTAAGCATCATCAATGAGGTTCGCTTTATTCATAATCATGGGCTCATGGCCCAGTTCAAAAGATGGACCGAACTGAAGTGCAAAATGATAGGGACGTACAGTACTAGCAGAATCAGGTAGATGCTGTAATCAAACCAACCCATTGCCTGTGGTTAGTTTCATGTCACAATCATGGTTTTATTAGCAGTGCTCGCTGTCAGCAAGGATGCTAATTGCATGCAAGCACGTGCACACAGAAAAGTATTAGATTAATTAGGCCCGTTTAGAATATTACAGAATTTGAAGGGAAAATAATCAATCTTCTTTTCCCATTTGGAGCATCCTTATTTTCATCTACAAATTAAAAGTAGCTAAAGATTTTCCCATCAGAGGTACCCTGACTGTGTAGTTGTGTTCCAGTTAGGCCTCTAGTTTTTTTTTTCTTTTTGGGCAGAAGTAGTCATATTATAGAAGTAACAGATCAGGTAATTCGACGAACCATATATAACATTCGGTTTTCCCAAAAGCAAATTCCAACAAATTTAAATAATAAATGGATCATTGATTCAAAAAGTTAAAGAAAAATCTTGGAGTTTGGTGAACCCTTCATAATGTATAATTAAATTTGGTGAACCCTACACAATGTATAGTACACATTGTAACCTGTATATGCCTAATAATGCAAAAACAAAAAAAAATACAGTGTAATTCCATAAAAAGGTACGACGAGATCCCCTGACCCCGCGTCGTCCCCCTCGGGCAACTAAAGGATGGTGGTTTCCGTCGCGGGGTACCCCGTGGGACTTTGGGACTTTGGGTGACAAGGCAATGTCAGGTCTAGTAAAAGGCAAATACTGCAAAGCACCGACAATGCTTCTATATTGAGTTGCATCATTAGCACCAAGTGGTGTACCATCAAGGACATAT
This sequence comes from Raddia distichophylla, assembly GCA_005191435.1. Taxonomy (NCBI): domain Eukaryota; kingdom Viridiplantae; phylum Streptophyta; class Magnoliopsida; order Poales; family Poaceae; genus Raddia; species Raddia distichophylla. The sequence continues at coordinate 679,161 of SPJY01020124.1, read as the reverse complement.
AACTTTTCACTAGTTGACAAAGGAGTTCTTACAATTAGACATACCAACTCTTTTAAGTAAATCTGAGGCATACTTGTCTTGAGTTAGGATAATTCCATCTTGTACCTTGTTCACTTCTATACCCAAGAAATAATGTAAATCACCAAGGTCCTTCAATGCAAAGTCTTAATTAAGATTGTGCAGCAAGCCTGTCGTTTGCCTCATGTGTTGAACTTGTCACAATTATATCATCAACATATATTAACACAAAAACAATGATATTATTCTTACTAAAGTAAAATAAAGATGTATCTGCCTTTGAAGCACCGAGCCCAAGATCATGTAGCTTGGCACTTAGCTGAGAGTACCAGGCATGTGGTGTCTGTTTTAAACCATAGAGAGCTTTATATAATTTGCAAACATAGTTTGGCATGGCTTTATCTTCATATCTTGGGGCTGCCTCATATAAACTTCTTCTAAGTATCCATGCAGAAAAGCATTATGAACATCTAGTTGCCTTAAACTCCAACCCCTTGAGATAGCAATAGACAGAACAATTCTAATAGTAGCAGATTTAACAATAGGGCTAAAGGTATCTTCATATCTACACCATATCTTTGTTTAAAGCCTTTTGCAACTATGCGAGCCTTGTATCTGTCTAAGCTCCCATTAGCCTTACGTTTAATCTTGTACACCCACTTACAATCTATAATATTTCTTCCTTTTTGAGGTGGAACTAGGTACCATGTTTTTTTCCATGAGAGCATCATATTCTATGTCCATTGCATTCTTCCAATTCTCATCACGTAAGGCTTCATTAACATTGTGTGGTTCTCGCCTCGGCGTCTTAGCCTGCTTGCGAAGGGCTCTCGCCTCCGCGGCTTTGCTCATTGTGGAGGCGGGCACGTAGCAGAGGCAGCCAGGCCGAAGGCGATGTTTAGTTAGCGTTGCAGTGAAAGGCAATGGAGACCATATATATCTCCGTACGACGGTACAGAGTCCTGAAAAGAAGCTAGTCCCCCTGATGTTGCGGTGTTGATACGAAAGATTAGCGGCCGACCCAAGTTGACCTAGCAAATACGGAGTACTACGCGATGGTTTTTTTAAAACAAAATCAATTTATTTTCAAAACGTAACAATTTAGGACCAGGGTCAGCTAAGTTGCCTGCATCACTCAATATATGAACCATTGGATTAAGATCGAACGTTCAGATCTCTCCCCCTCTTCTCTTCCCCCATCTCCCTCTCTCTTTCCTACCTCCCCGATGCTCTCCCACATCGCCGCCGCCTCCTATTCCCCGTCTCTACCTGTAACATCCCAAATTTTAAAACCAATTTGGCACGTTAATAATTTCCTAAATTGCATAATTTTAAAATCGCAAATTATTTATTTCGTATTGCATGCATTGCATTTAATTAAAGGGCATGATTTAAACTTTCCAAATTTATACCTTGGTGGAAAAAAAATATAGCATTTGGAATATACTAGCCATGATCCTTGGGACTAGTACGTGTTTACGCAGGTGGAATCTAATCTTGTAAATCGGGTGCCGACACTACCTCCCTCCGTCGTTGGCACTACCCACTCAACTTGAGCCGAGTGGCTGGCGTTGACCCGCCCTCCTCCGCCGCTCTGTCGCTTTCGCCCGAGCCCGCGGCTCCCTCGCCGCCCCACCATGGTCCTTACCACATCGCCATGATGCCGCCTGCCTCGACCTCCCTCTAAGTCCGGGGGCACCAGGAACCCGACCCTAACCTCAAACCCTAACCCATTTATTTATATAAATGAAAATTTTGATAAAACATTGGATATTATAGGACACCATATTTTTGTGATTTTTTTAAATTTATGCAGCTCAACTAAAAAAAGGAAAAGTTTCACCAATGGCATAAACATCAATGAATATGTAAATGTGATGGCTCGGAGGAGATAGTGGAGGGGTGTGACATAGTAATGGCTCATGAGAGATCTAGAGGTTCTGCATGGCGCTCAAAATTTTGTCCTAAAGAACATTTCTATGATTTTGACCTGGTAAAATCCCATCAAGAGCGCCTTAGGTAGTGCAAGTGGTCGGAGGGTGGGGATAAAAGTGGGTTGTTTCGTGGGTTACACGCAAGCCTGATTTCTTCACTAAAATACACTAATCATTGAAGTGGCGGACGCAGGATGAAAATGTAGGTGGGACAAGCCTGAAATCTCCTTTTGTCTACCGTTGACTAAATACACCACAAACTAGTTAAACTATACAAACACAACAATAATAAGCACACTAACAAATAATACCAATTACCCAAAATGATGTAGAAAACATTTGAACCACACCATGCCACCAAATCACCAAAAAAATCCAATTTAGAGTTAGAAATATTGTATATTAGAGAAACATCGATTATATTAAAATAAACAATTAGTAAATAGTAAGCGAGCATACTACTCGGATGACAATTAGTGTTACTACCTTGAACGAAATTGGTTGAAATTGGGACTAAAAATCTTCTCATCTCTCGGAGTATGAATAACGGTGTTCATTGTTTAATTAGAAAATATCTGCATGTGAAAAACTGATTTAAACAAAGTAAAAAGAAGGAATTCTAGCCTATAAATGTGGCGGCAATAACTGTTGTGCAAATCATCAGAGGTACGAACAGCAGACCAACAGAAATAGACCAGTCCAGACTATAAATATATCAGAAGAAGGAAATGTATAATGTCATCGAAAGTTTATTTAATGTAATAAGCTGAAATTAGTATAGTTTAGTACTAAGTTTTTATAGTTCAGCTTTGATTGTTTTGCTTTCGGTAGTTAAGGGATCATGTTCCAGAAACTGCAGCAAATTTTATGTATCTCACTTTTCACAAAAATGTAAAATAAACAAAGTGCTTTCATAGATTGCTGAGTAGCTTGTGTGTTTGCATTGTACAATATGAAATAAAAGTTTCCAAGTTCAGGCAAATACTAAAGGGAAGCCAGACTGCAGTGTTGTCTAGAAAAATCTGATATTGATTTAATGGAATAACCTGCAAAAGATACGAATTGAATCTCCTTGACGAATTCATTAGGAAGGTAAACCTAGTTTCTGTTGCAAACTAGTTTTGAGATGTGCAAGCACGATATTGTTTATTCATCTAGAACGAAGCAAAACTAAAATGGCTTAAACCCCAACAACTTAGGCCCAGTTCTTTTCAGCTTAACGACTTATCTATGTTTTGAAAACACATATGCTTTATGTTTTTTGAGTCCGTTTTTCGCTGTTTTGAAGGTGGGTTCTAACGCTTTAAAAAGTAAGTCAAACGAAATGTATCCGAATCTCGAGACTACCTCGAGAAGCTCACGAAGTTCAGTCATTTCAGCCGTTCAGCCGTTCAGATCAGCTCAAAAGAACATGGCCTTAATCTTTATATGAAGGCTCTTGAAACGGCCAGCATCTACTCATACCGGGGCGGGCGGGCGGCACCGCAGCGGGGCAGTGGCGAAGGGGCCGTGGCAGCAACGCCGGCGCCGGGGTTGGGGCCTTAGGGCGGGGGCGCCGTGGCCGGGGCAGTGGCGAAGGGGCCGTGGCAGCAACTGCTACCAGCCGAGACCGCGAGCGTGGTGGGCTTGGGCCTGGGCACGTCCGTGCAAGGTGTGCGTGAGGCCTGGTGGGCTGGATGTAAATGGCCGATCTGCCTGTTGTTTGCCCCACCTAATACCCAAATAATCGTTTATTTGCTGTATACTCAAACCTAGGTACAAATAGACTTTAAAATTTTAGGTGGGGCCAAGGCCCCACCAGCCCCCATGGTGGGTCCGCCTCTGAATCATTGTAAGATTTAATGTAAAGTAAACGGGTATGTGGATACCCATGAAGCAACCCACTTGCATCCCTGCCGGAGAGACAGCCTAGCACATAAATGAGGAAGAGGCACAGCGTCCTCACGCAGGAGGAAACTAACACAGCCCCTTTGGTTTGCAGTTATATTCGGTTTGGTTTGGTTGGGCTAAAAATCGAGAATCATAAAATAACAATATAAAATATTTAAAAATTATGTTTTTTTTGTTGAGATTTTTAAGTAAAATTCTACAAACCTCCAAAAAATTATTCCAAAATATTACACGAATAGTCTATACAAAAAAAAAATTGACCCAACCAAACCGAACAAAAAAAAACAATTTTTGATCCAACCAAACCCAACAAAAACAAACAAAATTTAACCCAACAAAAACCTTGGTCAATGACAGCTAATCAGTCATGTTATGATCCTGGCGAGTCAACCGTAGCAAGAATAGCAGTGCGGCCAGCCTTTTAGGCATGGCTCAAGTGTAGCTCTGTGTTGTTGGTGCAATGTGGCTTGACCGCTTTGTGTAGTTGTGTTATTTTACGTACGTGTTTTTGTTGAGACCTTTCTAGCTAGTTCGATGTGTCAGAGCTCATGCTCTTCTTCAGACTTCAGGGAAACACAACATGGACTGCATGTTAGTGTGCGCAGATGTTCAGATACTACGGTAGCTTGAAACATGCATGAGCCTGATCGTATAAGGAATTCTGGGCAATACATCTACTTGATGACCTCGAAAACGATAACTTCAGGCTGGAGCTTGCAGTTTTTGAAGCGTTCTAACAGACGCGCCCAAGTATCTTCTATCTGCATGGAAGATATTTCGAATCAACACATCGACCATTTCAGAGTCAAATTAAATGGCTACAGTGTGCTGCCCCCAAGAACCAGGAGTTACAGTTTACCTCAACAGTCTTGGCGTCGTATATGAGCCACCTGTCCTGGTCGCGACCAAAGCAGACATGGCGCCCATCAGCGTAGCAGATCTTCAAAGTTTGCATAAGGCATAAGATGGATTTATGTATGCAAGTGCATTTACACTTGCAAGGCATGGCTATGTAAGCAGATAGATTCAACTAGCTAGCTAGGTCATCCAACCAGGCAACCAATCTTGAAATAAGCCTACCGTGAAGCGCAAAATAGCAAGAAAATAAATTTATTAAAGCATATATAGGAAGTAAAAGGTAAACAGCAAAAAATGTACTCCGATGTAGGTATTCCAATCAGCGCGTGTACTTTGATGAAACCATTTCATTTTCCCCCTGAGATAAGAAGGGGAGGAAAAATACTGTGATATATTCTAAACTTGTGAGGGCATCAGTAATTATGCGGTCCGAGCAGTTTACCTACACATATACTTCTCCAATGTTAAACCATTGAAATATTCGAACAAAAGCTCAGCTAGATATCGAGATCGCACAAGATGTTCTGCTCTCTTGTTGCAATACATCCTATAGGCAATATTCTCGCCAACAATATTACAAATAGGAAATGTTTGCTCAAAAAAATTTTACAAATAGGAAGTGGAAAAAAGGTACATTCGTGTCATGAAATATTCCAATTTTTCTGAGATCCATGAAGCACAAATAGAAAATACCACAGATTAGTTTGAGCTGCTAGCATTGACATGGTGCAATGGGTCAATATATGTACATGAACATGTAAAAGGGGAAAAAGCAGAAAAACACCCTATGCATGCTACTAATAACACTACTAACAAGGACCACCTTGACTTGCAAATATTCCCCAAATACTATATGGCAAGGCTCAACAACCTCAGATGTATCATAGGTTCAAAAAATATCCACTTCCTACATATAGCGCGTTCAGAAAATGCCTTGTCAAGGCGTATTGATTTCTAACCAGTTTGAACCTGGTGACCCCCATTTATAGCTGTGCCCTATTTCATTCTCAAAAGATAAGTCACTTTGCTTCGGTCTTTAAGAATGATACCAACAAAGTTTAATATATGTAATGCCCCCTGTAAGCACCTAGATCAATTTAGAATAGTATCCAACATCCAGCACCAGTCAAGCAACAAATAATGTCACAACTTCTAACGGTGATCAACTGATCATTATAGTTCTCAGTGAAATGGAAATCAAGAAATAGCTCATTGTTTTTACACTCCTTTTCGTTAACACCACAATTAAGAGAAACAATATTTGGTATATTCCACAAACAATTTACTACAGGAAAATATAAAGACTTGCTGGTTTACATACCATTGAAGCCATTGTATAGCTGGCAGAGGAATGAACATCTTCATAAAAAAGTTTAACATCAAGAGGAGACGTAATGTCAGCCAACACTTCAGAGAATGTGACCTGGCTTTTGCTGCCATCAAGACGTAAAACTGCAATATCATAGAAAATAAGAGATTAAGAGATGACAAAATCAAAGTTTGGGTGTAAACTATTGAAAACAAAAGAATGACACACTTTTACCCCTAAAAAAACAAAAGAATAAGAATGCAGCAAACAAGGATCCATTTCTAAAGTCAAGTCCCATTTTATTGTATAAACTATTGCAAACAACAAACTTTTAAATATGAATGCAGCACGCAGACCAGCATATGGAGATTTTTAGTTACCTTTGATGCCAAGTCACATATCTCTCTCTGGGTTTATTATATTCTTATGCGCATTTTACTCTTTAGTTTTCTTTTTCATACTTTAGGATGCAAAGAATGGCATATTAGTTACTGTTCTGTTTGAGCTACTTCTCAAGAAATGCTCGAGTGTCTATAACTAGTTGACTTACGTATCTCCATTGTTGTATTCTGTTTATGCAGAAAAACAAGCCAGAGTATGAACTTGCAACGTATTATTTTTAGACAAGGTTACCTATTGTAAAGAAGTGTGGTGTGTTTGAAAGAAAAATATCAATATTCTTGGGAGTTCCACAATGCTCACAGTTGTCCATACAAGATAACTGTTCACCCCATAGAACCGGAAGTTTTGCAAAGGACTTGATCTGCAAAAGAAAGGACGAATATAACTTCTAGTGATCTACCCCCTCCGTTATGAAATAGTAGTCGTTTTGAATATTGGCACATGGTCTCCAAAATAGAACTTTGATCATAAAAAACTTTCAAAAATTTACTTATAATGCATTAAAAATTATAATATTATGAAAGTTCGTTTCAAGATAAATCTATCTATACGAATTTTATGTTCTAAATCTAAATAGTTTAAAAGTTCTCTATGTATAAAGTTTTAAAAATTTGACTTAGGACAAGTCTAAAACGAATAATATTTCATAACGGAGGGAGTACATGCTACAATACTCTCATCATCTTTGCACCTATACAAGATTGGTTTGACAAGAAAACTATTCTCTACAACACACCTTTGTTGTTTCAGGTGAACCAGCATCAAGTTTATGGATAATTGTGGTATGCTCTTTTTCGTCAAACCTCCCACACCCGCAGCTCATTAGCACATGAAACTTGATCCCAAAAAGCTTATGTATTCGGCATATGCAATCTCCGCAAGAGATTGGACTTACTGCCTGCCCTTCCATCTCAGTGTCGAAACAATAATGCAAAGACATTTCTGATGCATGCAATCCCTTAAGAACTGTAGCCATAACCTCCGAAGAATTATTTTTTCCAACCAGCAACTGAAATAGATTCACCAGGTAACTTCGTGAAGAAAAAGCAGTGAATGAGGAATCAAATAAAACTGAAGCAGAATGCAGATGTTAGTAGCACCCAACGGATTAGTTCAACATCCAAGTCAAAAGAAACAAATGATACGAATGACTGAAAGCAATAGTAGCTCTGCTTCAGTACTGAACTAACTTTTAATGGAATGAACAAAGACAAAAAAAAAAAAGAGGGCAGCATCAGCAACCGTAGACTCTTCTTTCACATTGTAAAGAACTTCTAATAATTACTGTTTGAACAATGTGACCATTCAAATATATATATCATGGATTGCATGTATACCTTTTGAAACATATTGTTGTCATTTACGTTTTTGCAGAGAGTGGTCTTCATAGATGTCAGTAAAGGAGCCATTCCTTGGTGTTGATTTTTCTCCCAGGCAGAAACTATTTCATAAAATAATTCAGCAATGCGGGGGTTGTCTGGGATAGGACAGAAGCACGCAGGTGGTCTCTTTAGAAATTGTTCTCTGAAATTCCTCAAATTCCACAGTGACTGCATGTATTCATAGGAAATTAGAAGCAATTGTGTGAAAAATCATATTACCACACGTCCTTCAAAACAATTCACACAACCACATGCAAGTTCCTGTTACCTGTATAACTGCATACAAGATAAACAGGTCTTCATCAGCATTGATTTCGTTGAGAACATCTACACTTCTTTCATAGATGGAGTTGTTTGGCAATTCCTCAGCAGGTTGCCCAAATGATTCTGTATTATGAGATTGTCAACAAGAATAAGTATTGACCACTTTAATTTGCAGAACAGATCTGAATTAAAGAAGATTGTTGTAGGGAACAATTATACTTCACACTTCACAGTGCTACAGGAAGCTGAAGGTACTTGAAAATTCAACTACATTCCAGGCACACCCATATTCATTCCATTCTGATAATCTGAAATTAAACCCTATGTAGTTTCTGTATTTGTGTGAACCTCATTTCATGTGTGCTAAACTTGTTAAATAGTCAGTAAGTGGGCCTAAGTATATTCCATTCTGATAATCTGAAATTAAACCCTGTGTAGTTTCTGTATTTGTGTGAACCTCATTTCATGTGTGCTAAACTTGTTAAATAGTCAGCAAGTGGGCCTAAGTATATTTCATTTGACAAGTTGTCAGACCTATCAAGATCTGAAGCAAATAAAGTTAGGTTATGCTGAAAGAGGATATGAATACCCTTCGCAAAAGAACTCAAAGAAAATAGCCTATAAACATGATGACTTTTTTCGACCAACTCTAGATCAGGCCAAAAGGTCTTGCACTCTAGTCTCTAGGTGTTACAAAAATCAGCATGTTTTGTCCTAAGCATTGTATGCGTATGGATAAACCCACAGTTCAAGCCTTAGAAGGGAGTTTATGTAGAAAGATTTGTTAATAGAGTGCACTCATCAGATAAAACAAACAGATGAAGACCAAAGCTTTCTACAACTCTTCCAAGATACAGGTATGTGATTGATAATTTGCTTGTTATTTAGTTAAAAAATAGTTTGTTTGTTATGAGTTATGACACCAAAAAATAAAGATCATGCAAGAGTCAATTTCACATGATCCAAAAAATTCATGATACTATCCGTGAGAAGGGAATATGACAGCATAGTTCTAATACTTCGTGCAATATAAATATATAGTAACAGAGCTAAGATATTAAAGATATAATTATATAAGGCTGCAGCTATTCATATTTTATTTTCCAATTCTACTATTTAATTGATGTTACTTTTGCCATTTGTATAATACAATGAAAGTATCTAATAAGTGGCAAGCAACATTATCCAAGCTGGGCAACTGAAATTCCAGACTTGTACTATAATTGAGGTCACTTGGCTGGGAAAACCAGATGAAATTGAGTTGTCACCTTTTGTATCTAGTTCCACATTTGCCTGTAAATCTTCGACATGAACCTCACTGCAACCAATAAGATACATGTGAGTTCCCTTGCATAGTTGAGATAAAATGGAGGGTATTTCAACGAAAGTACTTGTCCCTTTTCAATAATATAAAACTCATGTATCAAACAAAAGCTTGAGAAAAGCCTAATCCTTTTTAAATTACCTGAATGCCTGTACTCATTTTTCCCATTCATCAGTTCTGTTTTTTTTTCCCATGAGGAGCATGACTTAAGTCAACCACAAAATATTAAGGGCTGATATGGCACAAATGGCCAGTGAAGTGAATACTGCTTAAGGCTACAGCATACCGATATAGCATGACAAAAGGTACTTCTTCTGAGTCCACGGATTACTGAATTCAGCTTCTCAATTAATCAATGGGCAACACTACCATTGTCAGCTACACAATATACTCTTAACTATCTAACGTATGATAAACCTCTCTCTCTCTCTCTATTACGAGTTCGAAGGCTTTATGTTACTTACAGTTGTGCAACAATAAAAACCAAAACTTCATGGAAATTGAAATGCAATGGCCTAAGAATGGACTATTTAGAATACCACTCTTGATTATATGAGAAACTTGCCTAGTGCTTTTGAAACATAAACCAAGATGCATATTATAGGCATAAGCCGGCTAGTTAATAAAGCTAAGCAATAGATTAATTATCTGTTGCCTCCCTTGTTTTCCCATCTACTAGGACGCCGGCATCCTCATGCTGCCGCCGTCCCTCCACCCTCATCTCAGTTCATAACAACTTGGTATCAGAGCACTCTCGACGCCATCATGACCGGCGGCGAGGGTTCCGATCCCTATATCACCACTAGCCAATTCACGACTGCCATGACCGATCTGACCAAGATGATCCATGAGGAGTTTGCCGGCGTCAAGCAGCAGCTCGCCGGCAACGCTGCAGCGGTGGCGGATGTGCAACGAACCACCGATGCACACGCAGCGCTGATCACCACCCTGAACACGCGTCTCACACGACATGACACTCGGATGGCGGCCCTGGAAGGTTCCGGCGTCACTCAGGCCCGGCAGAAGGGGCAATCCAGCGCGATCGCTCCAGGAGGCGACGACGACGCAGACCCGGCCGAATCGTCCATGCCACCAAAGTACCAACGGATGATATTCCCAACCTATGACGGTGAGAAGGACCCCATGGTCTGGCTCAGTCGTTGTGACCGATTCTTCCGGGCTCAAAGCACTCCAGCAGCAGAAAAGGTCCCCGTGGCGGCTTACCACTTGGTGGACAAGGCGCAAGAGTGGTACTGCCTAGCGGAGCAAGAAAGCGGGGTTCCGAATTGGGCGGAATGTAAGGAGATGATGCATCTCCGGTTTGGACCCCCTTCCCGGCGAAACAAGGTGAGGGAATTGAAGAAGCTTACACAGACGGGTACCGTGACGGAGTATCAGGAGCAGTTCCAGGCGCTGCTGCCCCGCTCCGACTTGCCCAATGATCTGCATATTGAGATGTTCACTGCGGGTCTGGCTGGATCGATGGGGCCTCAAGTGGAGCGAGCTGGACCAGCTTCTCTTGCCGACGCCATGAGCCTCGCCCTGGAGTTTGAAGAACAGAAGCAGGCGGAGAAGGACGAGATCAAGGCCCTTGTCCAGCAGACGATGGGGCGGACGGCGACCACCAATCGCGGCGCGACCAAGGCGACCACGGTGCCATCCGCAGCGACCAATGCAGCTGGTACCGGTAATCCTCAAACTGGCAATAGATTCATCCGCCAACTCACTCGCGCTCAGATGGAGGAACGCCGTAAGATGGGTCTTTGCTACAACTGTGATGAGAAGTGGGAGCGTGGCCACGAGTGTAAGAAGCTGTTCTTCCTAGACATCACCGACACTACAGAGGGGGAAGACGCCACAGCAATATCAGAGGAACATCCCTCCATCTCGCTGAATGCGCTGACCGGCATCTATGCCGGCCGTACTATGCAGCTGGAGGTGGAGGTGGGCGGTCGACGACTGCGTGCGCTGGTGGACTCCGGCTCGACAAACAACTTCATCGACGAAACAGTGCGGTCGGCATTGGGCCTTCCCCTTCGGCCAACTCATCAACCCCTACGGGTTGCGGTGGCCAACGGCGACGCCATTCAGGGAGCCGGAATCAGCCCCGCCGTTCAATTGCACATTGGCCGTGAGACTTTTACAGTGGATTGCTACGCCATTCCACTGGCCAGGCTGCAGGTCGTCCTGGGGGTGCAATGGTTAGCAACCTTGGGACCGATCCAGTTGGATTTCAACCACCTGACGATGACATTTTGGCACTCGAACAGGAAGATCACGCTGCAGGGCCACCGCTTGGAGCCAGCTCCCCACCAGATGAGAACCGGAGTCCAGGAAGGCCTGCTGCCTGCTCTCCTGTCTAAATTCAGCAACCTTTTTGAAGCTCCCACCGGGCTGCCACCAACGCGACCGTATGATCACCAGATTCACCTCAAGCAAGGGACTGACGCTGTGGCGGTACATCCCTATCGCTATCCACAGCTCCAGAAGGATGAGTTGGAACGCCAGTGCCAAGAGATGCAGCAGCAGGGGATTATTCGTCCTAGTACATCAGCCTTTTCCTCACCCGTTCTCCTGGTTAGGAAGAAAGATGATACTTGGCGCTTCTGTGTGGATTATCGCGCCTTGAATGAGAGGACAATCAAAGACAAGTTTCCAATACCAGTGGTCGAAGAGCTTAATAATTTACTCTGCAAAGAATATTATAGTCTTATTGGTCAGTACATAGTATAAGAAAGCAGCGGACAATTAGACATAAACAAGCAAATCCAGATGGAAACAAACCCATAGGAATGATTTTGCAAGGGGCGAGATAACATCAATGTAATCCAAAACAGAAATTGCGAGAAAATTACGCCACAAGCCCTTGATTTCAGAACAAGCCTTGTCGAACTGTAATATAAAATGAAGCCAAAGATTAGACAATTGTCAGCACAAGAATGAACCTAAGGAAGAAAAGGCTCTGACGGAGGGAAAGCTGTCAAACCTCAGTGCTTGATCTATCTGCTGGTAAACTATTCAACTTTTTCTTGATTTCTTCAAGGATCTTAGTTCCTTCTGCACATTTCCTCGCTCGTATATCAGAAAATGGCTGTCCTTCAACACCGCTAGATGGCAGAGCAAACAAGCTCTCAAACATAAAATCCGTCTTTTTGAAATGGAAGACGTAATGCTTGCCTGAATCTTGACAGACAGTTATCTCATCCAAGGAATGATCACTCTCTAGTGTATCTTCTACACTCGATTTTGCAGCTAACACCGACTGCAGCTTCAACAACTTTTTTGAGTGCTTGTTGAGCATGTGTTTCACGAACGAATTGACGTCAAGTAACTTATTTCCAGCACAAAAAGGGCAAATCCAGGATCTCCATGACCTGTTTGTGTTGACAAAGCTTAGTGCGTCAGATATGGTCCTTGCAGCCCAATGGCCCTCTTCATGAACTTCCTCGTAGTACTCATAAAGCGCATCGATTCTCACTGATAGGAATTCGTCCTGCTTCTCGCTTGTCATGGAGCACCAGTAATCTTTAGCCATTGACGAGAGCTTTTGGAGTGATACCATGATATCTGCCCAGATAGAAGATACCCTATCACCGTACTCCTCCCCATTGACAGATCCAGGAGGTATATCCTCATCGCCGGGGTCAAGAGGGGAATTCATGTGAATAGCTCGCCAGAACTCTGTTTCCGCAACACCATACAGACCCAGTGTGAGGCAGATCTTCGCGCGGAACATGGCGATCACAAGAGAGGAGTCATGCACGATAGCCGCGTTGTTCATGTCGAGGAGGATGCGGCGTAGAAACCGCCTCCGGTCAATGTTTGCGTCAAGACCTCGCGCGAACTTGAGGTGCATGTACCCATGGAAGTACAGCGCGCGTGGTGAGTAGGGGAAGCTTACGGCGAGCTCCTTCGCCCGCTTCAGCGCCTCGGCCGCTGCCCCATGGCGATTGCTGATGTCGAGCACCTCGCGGACTTTGCCGGGAACATGCCTCGTGCATACCGCAGCCACAATCTGCTCGTGGATGATACGGGCCAACCTCCTGGCATTCTCCACCCTCTGCTCCATTGTGGTGCTCACGGGGAGCAGGGCGTACACGACGCTGTTCTCCGCTGGATCGACGGGGTCGGCGATGGCGATGGCGCGCAGGGCCTCGCTCTCCGCCGCCTCGAACTTCATCATCACCAACAGCAGCCTGGCCAGTATGGCGGCGGTCTGGACGCATTTGGGGGCGAGCCGCTTCGCCTCGGCGAGGAAGTCGTGGGCGGCGATGACGTGCGTCGTCATCCCCTTCACATCGGAGGCCCTGCGAGCGCGGATGGAAGTGCCTTCGTGGAGGATGCCGGCGAGGTGGAGCACGAGCGCGGAGTCCGGGTGTTGAGCCGCGAGCTCGTCGGCGCGGGCGAGCGCCTCATCGACGCGGCCCTGGTGATCCAGCCTCACCACCGCCTCGGCCTCCTTGCGGAGGGCTCTGGCTTGGGCCGCATCGATCATCGCCGTGGGTGGGCGGCGCGGACAAGGTGCTCGTGGAAATGCCGCGGCGTGGAGAGCGAGGCGTTCAGGAGGAGAGCGCCGCGGCGAGGTGGTGGAAGGGGATTGTTCTATTGGTGAGTCGTGGAGGGGTATATATACCAAACAGAGACATGGTTTTAAGACGAATGGTCAAAAACGTGTTCTACCACCAGTGATATTAGTATTAGTTTGGATTTGCTAGGTGACTTCGGACACGCGAATTTCTTCCACCAGTGATATTTATATATTTTTTTATGACTTTATCCTAATTTTACATCATTTTTCCCATTTCTCTCTCCTACTGACATTCGGGCCCACCTGTCAGCCTCTATTCCATCTTCTTCTCCCTCTTTCCTTTCTTCTCCCTCTTTCCTCTTTCCTCCATCCTCTCTGTGTTGTCGTCGCACCATCACCACCTCGCACCACTGGGTTGCCTCCGTTGCGTGCGCCTCTCGCTGCTCCACCGCCTGTCGTCGCGACCCCCAACTTGTCGCCGTTGGCTTTGACCACTCGCGGAAAAACTTCGCGATCCTATTGAGCTCGTCACCATCACCCCCGCCATCTGTAAAGCGGAAGCCTCGCCGTCCACATGGTCTGGATGGGGCATAGTGACGCTTGGCACGGGGCAACATTGGACGGTAGGGCAGCGTTAACGCGTCAACAACAGATAGATGAGGGAGGAGGGAGAAAGGAGGGAGGAGGAAAAAGATGGGACAGAGGCTAACAGGAAGACTCCAGGTGTCAGTAGAAGAGAGAAATGGGGAAAAGGATGAAAAAATAAAGGAAAATGGGATAAAGTGATAAAAATACTAAAAACGTCACTTGTGGGAGAAATTTGCATGTCCAATGTCACATAGCAAAAGACCATCTAAATTAATATAATTTTGTGTGAGGCGTTCCAATTGAGTTTCACTAATCGTATTTTCCTCCATTCAACAGTTCAGCCAAATGGCCACTCTACTGACTTGGGGTGATCGAAATAAGCACGCTTTTAGATTTTACTCTGTAGAGGTGTTGTTTCGTGGAGGTCTTACAAACAGCCAGACCTGGCCAACGGGTCGACCCGGTTAGGGCCCGGTTGGTTCGGTTACTATGCGAACCAGGCCAACTGGGCCAATTGGCCTGGGTCTCGGCCCAAGTTCGGTTCGCACAGTAACCGAACCGAACCGGGCTGACCCGGTTTTATATGGGCCAGTTCATTTTAATTAAAAATATCTAAATAAATTAAGAAAAAACCATATATTTCACAAATATACACTATAAATCGCGTAAATACATTATATATCATTAGAAATATATATAAATGAATATATTTAATTAAATAAATATGCTACAGTGACTAATCGAATTGGGTCAGAACCGAACCGGCCCCGTCACTATACGAACCGAATCAGGCCGGCTCGATGGGCCGAGGTCACAGCCCAAGTTCGGTTCGGTGAACCGAACTGTGCCGGCCCGGTTCGATGAATAGTGCGGGCCGGCCCGGTTCGGCATTGTTGGCCCGGTCCGTTTGGCCACCTCTACAAACAAACCATTTTTGACAAGGCCAACCATAAAAGCTAAACTCGTTGCATTACGTACCATAACCGTTGAGGCAAAATGGTTCCACGAGCTCTCAATAAATCTTTTGATGATTAAAAATTTGATACCAGCTATCTGTGTGAACCATGATAATTAAATGATGATCACCAAAGTACGTGAACAATTTAAAAAAACAGCTTGAAATCCTCAAGATGTCGAAAGATGATTGAAATCCGTTAGAAAATTGAGAAACTTCAGAGTGATAGTCATGGATCATATCCAGAAGGCTATGAACCTAGAAGATACATTCACAAATGGGCTATAATAGGATGTGACTCATTCATCGAAGGAGATGGGATTGTGACACACATGAAGTTAACCATAGTGGTAACCCAACCTATGTGATCAAAAATCCCATGAATTAGGACATAGGAAAAACAAACTATTAGTTAACTGAAAGAGAGTATATATTCGAACCCACTGAAAAGTGAAGTTGAAACTATTAAAACTGTATGGTTGGTCAACTATTGCCTTAATGTTTTCTTTGCTTTAGTTAGTGTAAATGCTATCCTACATAGCATTCTTGAAAAACACGCCTAAATGAGTATGACCGTTGGTCAGATTTGAGTGATCTTTGTTAAACTTTTGATAAGACGAAGGGAGTACTCCCTCCGATCATTTTTATTTGTCGCTGTTGACATTTATATATGCCTTTTTACCATTTGTGTTATTCAAAAAATATTTAAATATCATTAAATGTATTTTAAAAAGACTTATATTTTTTTTGCATATTTGCATTAATTTTTTAAATAAAACGAATAATCAAATAGCATATCCAAAAGTCAACAGCGACAAATAATGCTACACTCAACTCAAGGAGTAGGCTATTGGCAGCCAAGTACTGGTCCAACTTTAAGTGAAGCTTATTCACATTAATATATGCAATTCAAAGTATATTCCATTGTCCATCCATAGCGTGAGCAAAATTATCTCAAAAGTCCTTGCGAATCGGCTAGCTCCTAAATTGAACAACCTAGTCTCAGTCAGCCAAAGCGCTTTCATCAAAATGAGGTTCATCCACGACAACTTTCTCTATGTGCAAAACATTATCAGAGAGCTCAACAAGAGGAAGACCCCCACCATTTTTCTTAAGCTGGACTTCGCTAAGGCTTTTGACTCGGTCCATTGGGGGTATCTTCTGGAGGTTCTAGAGGTACTTGGCTTTGGCCTGCGCTGGCGCAACTGGATCTCCACCTTACTCGGGACCTCAACCTCCTCCATCATTCTCAATGGGGTCCTGGGCGACCCTATTCATCACACGAGGGGGGTAAGGCAGGGAGACCCCATCTCCCCCATGCTCTTCATCTTGGCCATTGACCCTATCCAGCGCATTTTCAACCTGGCCGTTCATAATGGCATCCTGGCGCCAATCAACTGTCGGCCCCTAAGCTTTAGGATGTCTCTTTACGCCGATGATGCTGCAATGTTTCTCAACCCCTCGGCCTCAGAACTTCGCCTGACAGCAAAAATTCTGGCCATCTTTGGTGACTCCTCCGGCTTGCATACCAATCTCAGCAAATGCGAGCTTTTCCTCATCAGTTGCGCTAACCTGAACCCCGATGCCTTCTTAGAAGTGTTCCTAGGCAAACTGGCGGAGCTTCCATGCAATCACCTCGGCCTTCCTCTGCATCTTCGGAAATTAGGCCGCCCTCATTTCCTCCATCTAGTGGACAAAATCCGCTCTCGGCTTTCCGGTTGGAAAGGAAAGCTCCTTTCTAAAGCTGGGCACCTCACGCTAATCAACGCGGTGCTAACGGCGATGCCAACCTACTTCATGACGGATTTACCGCTTCCTAAATGGGTGATTAGGAAAATCGACAAAGTTAGACGCTCCTTCCTCTGGCGTGGTGATGATTCTCACAGTACTAGATTCGCCCTGGTGAATTGGCACACAGTTTGTCATCCTAAAGAGCTAGGTGGCCTGGGGGTCATCGACCTTGAAAGGTTTAGTCGCGCGCTTCGGCTACGCTGGCTCTAGCAGGAATGGAAACAACCTAAAAAGGTCTGGATCGGCACTCCCACACCTTGTGATGCGATCGATAGCAACCTGTTTAGGGCTGCAACGAAGGTCAATGTGAAAGATGGCATTTCGACAAGTTTCTGGAATGACAACTGGCTTCAGGGATCGGCTCCTCGCTTTATAGCTCCAAACTTATTTGCCATTGCCAAACACAAGAATCAGAACGTCGCGAGTCAATTTCACAATGACGCCTGGATCTCCTCCGTCGGCCATCTCCAAACCCCCCATCAGCTTCAAGACTTTCTCAAGCTTTGGCCTTTGATCCAACAGGTGGACCTTGCTCCCTCAGGCAATAAGGATGATATCTTTTGGGTGGCTTCCTCTCACCAGTCTTACACGACCCGCTCTGCGTACAGACTGCAATTCCTAGGAAGCACTCGTTGGGATTTCCACAAGCTCATCTGGAAGGCCGACACGGAAAATAAATGTCGTTTCTTTGTCTGGTCTCTTGCCCATGGCAAAATCAACACAGCTGAGATCCTCGCCAAAAAGGGTTGGCCTCACAACCCCATTTGTCTTTGTCAGGCTGACTTCGAAATGACAAACCACCTAACCTCACCGTGTTCCTTCTCTAGCAACATCTGGCTTCAGGTGCTTGTGCCCCACTCCGCCCTAATTCGCCCTCCTGAAGGAAACCTCACTGCTTGGTGACTAGAAAATCATCAAGAGCTTAGCTCCTCGAAACGCAAGGCCTTTGGTGGATTGGTGACCACTACCATTTGGAACATTTCGAAGGAGCGCAATCGACACATTTTTAGTGGGGAGTGTCTCCCTATTCCTATGGTGGTCTCCCTCATTAGGGAGGATATTCGTTGTTGGGGTCTTTCGACCCACTTTGTAAGCATGGAGTAGTCTTGCTCCAGTCGCTCTTTGTAAATATTTCTCTTATTCTTAATGAAATGGCAGAGCGCCTGCCCCTTTTCGATAAAAAAAAGTATATTCCATTGTCTAATTTGCGTATGTGTAGCTTAGAGCTCTACGAGCCATCAATGGCTGTGTTTCTTTGCCCGGTTGTTCAGCGTTCAGCGTTCAGCGCGGGAAAGAAAAAGTTCAAACGCGCGGTGAGCCGGTGAGCCACAGGGAAGAAACGCGCGGGAAAAGAAACGCTGGCCGCTGCCGCCCACGCAAAGAAACAAAGCCAATGGCACCACCATCCACCACCCCTATAGGGTGACAGCCTGACAGGAGAGAGGGAGTGAGAAAAGGAGAAATTTTTTCCATCCGGTTAGATTCATTTTGGCACCTTATTTTTCAATCCGGTGATAAGAGGAAACAGGTAGCATGGCCATTATAAAGGGCTGGTTCGTTCAAAAAATTGTAAAGGGCTGGATAAAACCGTTTTTTAAGTGCTATTAAGCCTTTATTCTGAATTCTAGAAGAAAACAATACAATTCATCCAGAAGAGCCTATACGTAATTTGATCTCCCTAGACATGACCGGTATATGTAGAAAATAGCAACAAATTTGGTCTCCTGCCCTTTTGCTAAAAAAAAAAAACAAATTTGGTGACAAGTAGCAACAACCCGTAGAGTCCTGTGCACATTAGCTAATCTGATCTTTTCACAGAGTCCTGCAAGGCTATACTTCAATCTACTTGATGATCTCAAAAAATAGAACTTCAGGTTGGAGCTTGCAGTCTCTGTAACACTCCAACAACTCCAGCCAAGAACCCACTGCCTTCATGGAGTTAACTCAAAAGAGTCAGATCGACAAGATGACGCACATGGAGCATTTCAGAGTCAAAATTCTACAACCTTCACTGACCAAGAATTTAAGATACCAACCTTGACAGTGCTAGCATCGTATATGAGCCACCTGTCCTGGTAGCGAGAAAAGCAGACGTAGCTCCCATCGGTATAGCCAATCTGCAGAGTTTGGAATTCAAAGCGTAAAATCGATGTGTCGAGTATAATATATTTGCAGGTCATGATTGTATCTGACTTGTAAATATTTGTAAATATAAAGCACAAGTATAAGAACCAATGAGACTATTTTCTAGCTATGAGATATGAAAGGGAAAATATTTCAAGACAACAAGGGCGTCAGAGTTCACCAGGTAAAATCGGTTTACTTAACCCATAGTACTCCAGTACCTTTCAATACTCATTTTAAGAAACCCTCCAGCAAAAACGTCGTGCAGGTAGATCACACCAGATGTTCCACTTTACTGTCAATGATACTGCTGCCTATAAAGACTATTGATTCCTGTTCAATATACTGTCTTAAACTCTTTCAAATAATTTGAAATTAATGAAGTATAAGACACAACATGTGTCTCGCATTGGACCCTTTGACAGGTTGCAGATATATTTTTTAAAAATCCTATATGTTCAAATTGTATCATAGCCTCAACTAGATTTATGATTCTCAAAAATAGCAAACACGGATGTCTTGTACTCTTGTCAAGGTAAAACGGAGCCTAAACATTTGAATCTGGCTTCCACAGATTATACCCCTTAATCCATATAATTCTATAAAAAACAGGAGCCTTGCTTTAGTCTTAAGAGTAATACCAACAACTCAAGGATAGGTTATATATTTTTTGTACGCAAAAGATAGGTTATAAATGAAATGCTGCAATTCCCTCTCCCAGTTTATGAGTATCATCCCACCTTTGCTGACAATTAAGATAGAGAATGTGCATCACAAAATTCACATAGCATCCAGCAGTCAAGAGGCAAATAGCATCACAACTTAAAGAAATTATATGAACTCCCAGAACAATGAATATCAACGAATACCAAAGATGGGTTCAAAAATGAACCAATACCAAATGTTTTCCCCAGCTTTATGGGTTACCTTAACAACAGAACTAAATGATTAATTCTTAAAGGTGGAAAGGATTAAAATTATTTGTGATATTCCATTGGCAATCCAAAATTTGGAAAATAAGCTGTTCTGTGCGCATACCATTGAAGAAAGAATATACTTGGCTGCGGAGTGAACACCTTTGTAAAGAACATTAATGTCAACAGGGGATGTGATCCCAATCAGCAGTTCAGAGAAAACGTTCTGATTTTCCCCATCACGCAGCCAGTTTAAAACTGCAGTAAATAGCAACATGAGAAAAACAAATGGGATTTTTGCTGTAAATAACTGAAAAGAGGAAAGTATGCCAATCCAGCAATATCATCATGATCAACCTCAACAGAGGGAAATTTCCGGCAATCCTATCTTCTATTAAACATAAAATCATAAATTTCTTTTCTTCGTTTTATTAAAGAAGTCTGATGGACATGTTTTGATTTCGTTTTCTTAAAAAAAAAAATGTAGTTCTGCTGCGGTTGGTTTCAGGTGTGTTTTGACTTAAAATGGTCAGTTTATTTATATGTCCTCAACGTCATTTTTCCTACACACAATTCAAAATTGTAATACATTTTTTTGGATAAATAACATTACCTATTGTAAAGAAGTGTGGTGTATTTGTAAGAAAATGATCAACATGCTTTAGACTTCCACATTGGTTGCATGTGTCTTTACAACAAAGCTGCCCATCCAATAAAACTGGAAGCTCTAAGAGAGACCTCATCTGTATACAACAGCAAAGAAGAGATTCTCTAGTCAGCAGCTGCCACTTGTTAGAATACTCACATCATACATCCACCTATACAAGGTTAGTTAGAAAGTAAATTCAGTGCATGACACACCTTTATTCTTTCAGACGAGCCCACATCCAGTTTATGGGAAAATGTACTATATTCTTTTTCATCAAATGATTTTGCACACTGGCAGCTTTTTTGCACATGGAAATTTAACCCAAAAAGATCATGTGCTCGGCATATGCAATCTGAGCAGCTGATTGGATCTAATTCCTGTCCCTCAGCAATGCTATTGAACTCAAAATGCAAAGGAGTACCTGACATATGCAATCCCTTAAGAATCGTAGCAACAGTTTCAGAAGCAATTTTTTCCCTACCCTGTAAAGGAAATTTATCAACCAGGTTAACCTTGTTGAAGCCAGAAAACACACATGTAGATTGAAATAAGAGGAATGAAAATTCAGATTTTAGTACTCTTTTGTAATTAGAGGTCGAGACTTTACAAATAAATCAATGAGAGACAAACAATATGATACTAAGAAAGCTTACGAACAATAGAACATGACAAAATATACCGAAATTTCTTCACCCTGGTATATATGTTAGAAACAAATGTTCATATTGACGACAAATAACAAAAGCTAACAAAAACTCAAGGCTGAAATACTCAAAAGAAAAGAAATTGAATATGTTAATTTCACAGGCAGGAAGATTTCCCTTCCTTTTATGAATAAAACATCACATCCATATTGTGTTAAAGAACAACTGCCAAGCTCCACAATCACAAATAAAGGAACATGCAAAGGAAAACAGAGTAGAATTAAGATACATTAGCCGTGAAACGGATTATCGGCTCAGCACTAACATAATAAAGCACATCTTTGATATGTTCTTGATGGAAACATATGACCTTGCAAAGGTGTAAAACATTCCCAACAAACCTTTTGACATAAAGTCCTGTCATTTGCAATTTCGCACAAGGAAGTCTTCATCGTAGTCAGTAAGAAAGCCGTTCTATCATAATTATTTTTCTCCCAAGCAGAGAAGATATCAAATAATTTATCAGAAATGCAGATGCAGGGGTCATCATGGGCAGACTGGAAGATAAGTGGTCTGCGTACACATTCATCTTTGAAATACCTCAAATTCCATAATGCCTGCATGAATTCTAGGTAATTAGAAGCAAATGGGTGACAAAGAACATAGCACATACGGAGTAGCCACATAGAAGTATTAGCTACCTGTGTGACCACATTCAAGAAAAGCAGATCTTCATCACAGTTGTATTTGTTGAGAACATTAACACTCTTCAGATAGCCGGAAAGACTTGCCATTTCCTCAGCAGATTGGTCATCAGCAACATTAACAAATATAGCGTCAATATCAGCTTTCTCAATATTCTTGCCAGCAATATATGCATCTTCAGTCATGCATTTCTTTAGTTTCCTCTGCAAAGATGATCATCAGTGAGCGAGCAGGCAATATAATCAAATAGATGGATGCCTAGACAACAACAAAAAAACTAAAGATGTAAACAAACCCATTGGAAGGATCTTGCAAGGGGCAAGATGACTTTACGATAATCGAGTAGGGTTGTTTTGCAGAACTCAATCCACACATCTTGGATGTCACAGCGGGCCTTGCCAAGTTGCAGTGTAAAACCAAGTCAAACATTAGTCTCCAGAGTACAAAAACCATAAATAAAAGGAAGAAATGCTACGCTGAAATCATATCATGCAAAATAGCCAGACCTTATTACTAAAGTTCTGTGCTGGCAAAATCTTCAGTTTCTCCTTCATATCCTGAAGGATCTCATTTCCTTTTCTGCATTTCAACTTCCCTATTCCCATAAATGGCCTAGCTTCTATTCCGCAAGATGGAAAATGAGGCAAGCAAACAAATGAATCACTTATTTCATTCAAACGGAAGACGTCATGCCCGCCTGAATCTTGACAGAGAGTTATCTCATCCATGGGATGATCGCCCTCTGCTTTATCATCGTCCAGTTCTGGGAGCAATGCGGAGTGCATTTCTCTGAAAAATACTGAGCCCAGCATCTCCTGCAAGGATACCTCTAGGTGAACCTCGCATATGTGTCGCAAGAACAAACCACAGTCAAAGAACGCTTCACCATGACAACTGGGACAAATCCAGAAACTCCTCAAGCTACCGTGCTCCTTGAAAGCCCCCTGAGCATCAGATATGTCCCTTGCAACGGACAGGTCAATTCTACCGTAGTGCTCAAGCAGCGTGTCAACCTTCACTGACAGGAAGCTGACCTGCTTCTCGATCGCCATGGAGCACCAGTAAGCCTTAACAAGCAACAATCCACGGAGCTGTTTCTTGACTGAAGACACCCTGTCGGCGTAGTCCTCTCCTTTGAAAGATCCAGGAGGTATGTCGTCCTCGTTCGGATCTGCAGGATCTTTCACATCGAGAGCCCGACGGCACACCATCTCTGCAGCATCATACTCACCCAGGACGAACAAGAGCTGGGCGTGGAACAAGGCAATCACGAGCGATCGGGTGTAGAATCCTGCTACATATTGTGCAATTTCGAGAGCGCGGCGCAGGCTCCGCCTCCGATCGGTGGCCGAGGCGGCGTCCAGGCTACGCGCGTGCTGCACTTCCGTGTATGCGGGGAGAATCCGGGCTCGCCCGGAGTACCGGAAGCGTTTGGCGATGGTCGCCGCCCGCTGGAGCAGAGCCGCCGCTCCCTTCTCCTCGATGGCGTCAAGCACCGCCATGACCGCCTTGGGGACGACTCTCTCTTTCAGTGGCTCGAGGTTGCGGCTGTAAAAGAGATGGGAGTTGCGCACTTCCAGCCATGTCAGGTAATCCTTCTCGTTGTTCTTGGGGTCGGGGACGGGGTTGGGGTTGGGGTCGTTGGCGTACGGCTCGAGGTCGTACAGCACGCTGTGGGTGGCTGCTTCGTCGATTTCGCCGGAGATGGACGTGGCGCGGCCGAGCTGGTGCTCCGCTTCGACATACATCTCGGAGTCGAACATCAGGTTGCCGAGGAAGACGGCGATATCGAGGGACTTGGGGGCGAGCCCCATGGCGGCGGAGAGGGCGTCGCGGGCGCTGGAGAGGTGCTTCTCCGCCGCGGCCTTCGCCGCCACGCCGGACTGCTCGCGGGCGCGGACGGCGGCCTCGCGGTGGAGGTAGCCGAGGAGGTTGAAGGCGAGGGCGGAGTCGCCGTGCTCGAGGACGAGCGCCTCGGCGCGGGCGAGCGCCTCCTCGCGGCGCCCCACGCGGTGGAGCTCCAGCACTTCTCGGGCCAGTTGGCGCACGAACGTGGCGTAGTCGTCGGCGTCGGCCATCGCGGGGACGCGCGGGGAAGGCGCTGGCTCGTGGTGGCGGCGGCGGCGGCGCGGGCGTGCACGCGCGAGTTGTTTGCGGAAATGCCGCAAAGCTGGGGGCGGAGGAGAAGGCGATCGATGGGTTGGAAGCGGCGGGGGATTTTATAGGTGGCCACGGAGAAAGGCGCTCGTTCGTGGAGATGCCGCGGCGGGCGAGGCGGCGGCGCGGTATCGGCGGAGGCGGAGGCGGAGGCGGAGGCGGGCGTGCACGCGCGAGTTGTTTGCGGAAATGCCGCAAAGCTGGGGGTATTTATAGGTGCGTGGCCACGGAGAAGAAGAGGCAGGAAGAGAAGAAAGGTGGTGGGCGTTGGTCCAACGGTTGCGTGGGGAAGCACAAGGAAGGGGGGAAATTACCAATTTGTACTGAAGTTGATTAGTTTTGACTAATTCCTTTAAACTTGGAATAGCATTTGATGTTTTGCTCTGGGTAAAATCTAACTGCTAAAAAAAATTACGAACCAGTCCATTCCACTTTTGTCGGACCATATTGCCCTCCTCTTCATCTCCTAGAGGGCTCCTCCCCTATCTCACCCTAACGAAGCGGAAGCAGCAGCCATAAAAGCCACCGGCCATGTCAGTGGAGACGGAATGGAGCTCCACTGAGTCCTCCGGCCTTGACTTCGAGGACACTGCCCTCACCCTCCACCTCCCTGGCTCCTCCGTTGCCTCCTCCACGGACCCCGACCGCAAGCACGCGTGCCTCCTCCGACGCCGACACCGACCATATTTGAATAGAAATCGGGATGAGAAAGTAGAGAAATTGGATATGCGAAACGGGGAAAGCAGATTAGGGAGAGAATATTCACACATCCCTTGATTAGCTCATCATTGTATGTCGATTACAATGGAAGGGACCAGCTTCTAAAGGCTATCCAAGGTATACAGCGGAGTAAAAAGAAAAGGTAACACGCGGCAAGATTCTTACAGCACAGTAAGAACTGAAAACAACCACGACCGCTTGATCTACATAAATGAACCGGTATCGACCAATCCTAGCTGTCCATTCTATTTCACTCCTTGACTCTCCTCTAATCCTACTGAACGTACTGAAGTTTTTCTGAACTTGTGACCCATCCTCAAAGTGCGCAGCCAGCAGCACATGCACACTCTGACTTGTGCTTGTTTATTTTTTTACTTTCCTACACTCCAATTTAGATTGAGCTAGTTCATCTGAATGAAGAGATGAATCTACAAGGTTAAGAGGAGACTTGTTAGCACTTATCGGGAAATAAGGGTCCAAATTGGTGCAATCGACAATTAATACTTTTGTACTTTTGCCAATGAACTGATTTGAGAAGGCCTCCTTATAGTGAGAGCATAGAGTGTGGCATGAAACTTCTCACAGGTAGCATAAGCAACAATTGCTACATGGATTAGCAAATGAAGTTCATCAAAAGACACATGCACCAAGCACTCAAGCCCTCTCTTGGGAATGAAGCTTTCATTCTGTTCTACAGGTAATAGCACACTCTGCTTCAAGGATGGAAAAGAAGCTTCACACAATGTAGACAATAACAGAGCATGCCTCACTTGCAGAGAAGTAGAAACATAGATTTACATAGATATATATTGCCATTTGTGTCGGTTGAGAAAATGTTAAAAAAAATATTATAGAGATCATGCGGCAAAAATCGATGTTTTCCTACAAAAAATGGATGAATAGACTATTGCATCCTTAATTCCCCATTCACAAAAAAGTCAATAGCTTCCCTATCTGAACCGTCCAATCTCGCGCTTGTTTGCTGCAAACCCTAGTGATTTCTGTTTCAGACTCTGCTCAGTTCAATCTAATATTCAATTTTTTTTGGAAGGAAGGCAGGAGGACTGCCGTGCATTCAAAAATAAGAAGGGGGGGAGAACAGGGCCCCTCCCCCGTGGGCCAAAAAAGAGACCAACTAATTACAAAAGGCGCGCCCGCAGCCTCCCACAAGCGCAGGTCGTCCACGAGATGCTAAAAGAAAACTAGAGGGGGCAAGTCGGTAGCCCGAAAAATGCGGTTGTTGCGCTCCAGCCAGATGCTCCAAAGCAGTGCGCAGGCGGCGGAGAGCGCGGCTCGGGGGGTCGGGCCATCCTGGAGGATGTCGGTGGACCACCAACTGACAAGACAATTGTCCTGCAGCCACCCCGAGGAGTGAAGACGCGGAATTGTTGGGTTTTTTAGCTGTGGCATCTTCGGTGAGGAGAAGCTTGCCGCTAGACTGAGCAGCACCACCATTGCCTAGTTCAAAACGATCTTCTGCCGCCTTCAGCCTTCCAGTCACCTCCTCAATGGAGAGAGTGGAAAGATCAAGCAGAGTTTCGATAGACAGGGCTATCTGTGCAAACTTGTGCGGCACAACTCTGAGGAATTTCTCAATGACGGTAGTCTCGTCAATTTCCTCACCGAGCGTGGCCAAGTTTGTCACAAGGCCAGTCAGCCTAATGGAGAAGTCATCGATGGATTCACCATCGCGGAAGGAGATCGCTTCAAACTCCTTTCGAAGCTGTTGCACCTTTGCTTTCCGCACGCGATCGACGCCGACCCTCATGGTCTTAATGGCGTCCCAGGCTGTCTTCGCCGTCTCCTTCGTGGTGAGCACCTGAATCATCTCAATAGGAACTGCACGCAGGATAGCCTCCATCGCCATCCTGTCCTCCTGGATATCTGCATCACCAAACCCCACCGCTTCCCATAATCCGCGCGCTTGCAACATCACCTTCATCAGCAACGACCACTCTGTATAGTTGGTGCGTGTGAGAATAGGAAAAGTTGCAGAGCCTCCGACATCCCTCACTGTCCGCTGCACGACCAGCTCACGGCCACCATCTCGGTGCCGTCTAGGCCTGCGCGGTTCTTGTGACGGCGAGCGTCGGCGCTCCTGGTGTGGTGGCGTCCTGGACGCACCTCCACGCTGCACTGGATCTGCCATAGCCCAACTATCTAACCTGGATGCTCTGATACCAAGTGTTGGTTTTTTAGCTGTGGGCTATGCAATGGCAGCAGCATGAAGCAGCAACTTAGCTTCTGCTGTATGAAGCAGAACAATCTGGATTTATCTACTAGCTGTATACAGCTTTAAACTGGACTAGACAGCAGTAATTTTGACCTAAGTATACACACACAAATACTTATATAGTCTAGCAAAAATAGGAAATGTATCAAGACTTATATGTCAGGAATGTTTAGCAGTGCTGCCAGCCTATCCCAGGCTTGCCATGAAAAGGTGCACTGCAAAAAGAGATGCTCCGGGGTCTCAAGATTTCTTCTGCAGAGGGGGCAGAAGTAGGCGTTAGAGAGCTGACGATGGAGCAGGGCATCGGCGGTGAAGACCCGTCGGTGCAGCAGTGTCCATAGGAAGAACTTGCACTTGGTAGGGGCCCACAGCTTCCAGCATTGGTGAAGGGTCGGTCTTGGGATCCGGCTGACGAACTGAAGTAGGTAGGCTGATCGGACTGAGAATTGATGGTTAGGGTTGAAACGCCAAGGGAAAAGATCCGGTTCCGCTGGGTTGAGCTGCAAGGTAGCTATTTGTCTAAGGAGCAAGACGAGCTCGGGGATCAGTTGGGGCGTGAGGTTGCGTCTGAGGTCTGAGACCCAGGCTAGGTTGGAAGTTGCGTCAAGCACCGATCTGTTCTTTCTGGAGGAGGCCTTGAAGAGACAGGTGCAAGCAGCTTGGGGATGGAACCGGCTAGCCAATGGTCATCCCAAAAGGAGGTGGAGGCCCCGTTTCCGAGGGTTACGCTGGTGGCTGCTCGAAGGAGTGAATTGTCTGGGTCCGGGGCGGGTAACGCTTGGGGATCCTAGGCGGGCGCTGCGTGCTGCCGGCTCAACCAGAGCCATCTCAGTCTTAAGGCTCTGGAAAAGCGGTGAAGATCTAGCACCCCCAGGCCACCGAGGGAGGTGGGTGAGCAGACTACAGTCCAGTTAATCCTGCCAGCAGAGTGCTGATGGTCGGTGCCCTTCCAGAGCCACGCTCTACGCAGGGTGTCGATCTTTTGGATGACTGAGTTGGGAGATCAGACGACCGACAGGACGAAAGTGGGAAGAGAGGTTAACACCGCTTTGAGGAGAGTGAGGCGGCCGCCCTTGGACATGAGTGGTCCCCGCCAGCCGGCGAGCCTGGAAGCTACTTTGTCAATGATAGGCTGGAAGTGGATATGCCGTATCTTGCGAGTGGAAAGAGGCATTCCCAGGTATTTGATGGGGAAAGTGGTTTGCTCGGCTGGGAGGGCGTGCAGGATGGGTGGAAGATGCAGACTTGAGCATTGTATTGGGACTACTTGGCTTTTGGAGAAGTTGGTGCACAGGCCCGTGATGCTTCCGAAAACCCTTAGGATCTCAGCCAGGGTGGAGACGTTGGTTAAGCAATACCCTGGAGGAAGAGGTGGCTAAGGACAAGGAAATCCAGTCCCGCCAGCGGATGCTGAACCCCCGGGCCCTGAGGTTATCAAGAAGGTAAGCCCAGGACACTGAGTCAAAGGCTTTCTGGAGATCCAACTTGAAAAGAAGGGCTGGTGTGCCGGATTTGTGGAGGGCCATTGCTTTGCGCTGAACCAGCAGGAAGTTGTCCTAAATGTGCCTACCTTTAATGAAGGCGCTTTGGTAAGGCGAGATGAGCTCATTCGTGAAAGGAGCGAGGCGAGATGCTAGAATTTTGGTGAAGAGTTTCCCAACGCTGTGGATGAGGCTTATGGGACGGTAGTCTGAAGGGGTGGTTGGGGAGTCTTTTTTAGGGAGAAGGACGATGTGGGCTCTGTTTAGGTTTGCCAGCCCGGTGGCGTCCAGGTTGAAGAGACATTGGAGTGCCTCAAGCAAGTCTACAGAGATGAACGACCAGCAGGCCTTGTAAACATTCTAGCTGAAACCATCAGGCCCTGGCGCCTTGTCGCTAGGTAGGGAGAACAGGACAGCTTTGAGCTCTTCGAGAGTGAGGGGAACATCTAGGGCTGATAGGTCGACTGTGGGTAGTGCTAGGAAATCCCAATTGATATGAATTTCATTTTAAAAAGGGGAAATCAACGGTTTTAAACGGGAAATAAAAAACGTTGTGAAACGAGATTAGATCCTAAAAATGGAAATCGTTCGAAACCCACGTGTCCTTTGCAAACCTTATTACTACTCTTTGTGAGTTGCCCACGATAAAACTTGAACGTGGCAATTCATCAAGCATTTCGATGGCATGGATGTGTACAAAGGAATAAAAGGATGATGTGTCGCAACTCGTAATGGGACATGGTTCAAGAATGAGCAGTGTTATTGCTCTACAGCCAAGCACTATTATGTTCTGAAACTATTAAGCACAATGAACCGTAGTTCGGTCTCCCTATACATGACGAATCTATGGAGAAAATAGCACCAAATGGTGACATGTCAGAGCCTCTAGTTTGGCTTGCACGAGTGCGTTGTTAGCTTGAAATATGATTCTGACCTTGTTACAGGGTCTGCAAGGCTATGCACCGATTTACTCGATGATCTCGAAAAAGAGAACTTCAGGCTGGACTTTGCAGTCTCTGTAATGTTTTAGCAACTGCGGCCAAGAATCCATTGCCTGCATAAAATAAAATAAACTCAAGAGTCTCACAGATCGACAGACGTGTCACATGGAACATTTCAGAATGAAAACCCTACAGGCTTCACCGACCAACAGCTAAAGTTACCACCAACCTTGACAGTGCTAGCATCGTATATGAGCCACCTGTCCTGGTAGCGAGCAAAGCAGACATAGCTCCCATTGGCATAGCCAATCTGCAAAGTTTGGATTTCAATGCATAAGAAGGATGTGTGCAAGCACAATATGTTTGTAGGGAATGATTATGTTTGTATTTTTTAATATAAGAATGTAAATTCAAGCAATGAAAGTGTAAATATAAGACAATGCATGAGAATATTTCCTAGCTACGAGATATGAAGGGGAAGACACATCAGCAGTGAGAACATCAGAGTTTACCTAACCCACGGTACTTCAGTACTCATCCAATGTTCAACTAATGAAACATTCCAGCGAAAACCTCAGCTACGTGTCAGGATCACTCCACATGAACCACTGTTGCTCACAAAACTGCTGCCTATACAGACTATTGATTCTTGCTCAAAATATTGACTTCGCTTCCAAATTTTTTGAGATCAATGAAGTATGACACATAACATGTATCACATATTGGACCATTTGACAGGTTGCGGATATTTTAAAAAAATACTACATGACCAACTTGTGTCTAGCCTCAGTTGGAATGCCAATATTCTCGTAATAAAAAAAGGTCTTGTCAAGGTGCAACAGATCTTAAACAATTTGAATCCGGTATCCACAGACTGTAACCTTCATTTAATTCTATGAAAAACAGGAAAACTTGCTTCAAACTTTAAGAGCAATACGGACTTTTCAAAGATAAGTTGCATAAGAAATGCCTCTATGACCTCTCCAGGCTAGTCATCCAACATCTTTGCTGACAATTAAGAGACAGCATGTGCATTGCAAAATTAACATAATATCCAGTAGCAGCCAAGGAGCAAATAACATCACAACTTATGTATATTATAAGCATCCAACATCTTTGCTGACAATTAAGAGACAGCATGTGCATTGCAAAATTAACATAATATCCAGTAGCAGCCAAGGAGCAAATAACATCACAACTTATGTATATTATAAGCAGAACTCCCAGGACAATGAATATCAACCAATACCACGAAGAGCTCATTGTTTCCTCCAGCTTAAAAAATTACCTTCTTAACATCAGAATTAAAGGACACAAATAATTTGTTCTGTTTCATCGGTAATTTAATATAGAAAAATAGAAAGTTTAAGAGAGCATACCATTGATGCAAGAGAATACTTGGATGCGGAGTGAACACCTTTGTAAAGAAAATTAATGTCAACAGGGGACGTAATCTGAATCAGCAGCTCAGAGAACGCATCGTGGCTTTCACTACCACCCAGCCAGTTCAAAACTGAAACAAATAGCAAAAGGAGATAAAACAATTGGGCATTTTGTTTTAAACCACTGCAAGAGGAAAATATAGGAATGCAACAACAGCCTCTTGATAACAGGGAAATTTCTAGCGACACTTTATCATTTTTTAAACATCATCATATTTCTTGTTTTCTTAAAAAAAACCTGGCGGCCTTTAAATTTCTGAAGATAAAAGGTCATATGATGTAAGTATGTTGGGATTGGTTTCCAAATATGTTTGATGTACAAGAGCCGGTTGAATTATGCATCTCCATTGCCTTTTTCCCTGCACAATGTTTTAAATTGTAATGTATTATTATAGACAAACAATTTTACCTATTGTAAAGAAGTGTGGTGTGTTTGAAAGAAAATGATCGACATGGTTCTGACTTCCACATAGCTTGCATGTGTCCTTAAAGCATAGCTGCTCATCCAATAGAACTGGAAGTTCTGAAAAGGACTTGATCTGTGTACGACAAAGAGATCCTCTAGTCAGCAGCCGCCACTTGCTAGAATACTCACATAATACATGCACTTATAGAAAGAAAAATTCTGTGTATGACACACCTTTGTTGTTTCAGGTGAGCCCACATCCAGTTTATGGAAAAATGTATTACATTCTTTCTCATCAAACAACTTTGCACACTGGCAGCTCATTTGCACATGGAATGTAAACCCAAAAATATCATGTGCTCGACATATACAATCTGAGCAGCTGATTGGATTTAATTCTTGTCCCTCAGTCACACAGTTGAAATCAAAATGCAAAGGAGTTTCTGACATATGAAATCCCTTAAGAATCGTATCCACGGTTTCAGAAACAATTTTTTCTCTAACCTGCAACGGAAATTAATTTGCCAGGTTACCCTTCCAAAGCCAGAAAACATGCATGCAGATGAAGTAAGAGAATGAAGATTCAGATGTTAGTAGTCTCCAGTAAAGACTAGGTCTGTGCATAAATCAAAATTAAAAAACAATTGAAAGGTTACAACCTACAAATGAAAAGACGAGAAAAAATACCAAAATTTGCTCATTCCAGTGTATATGCTTGACAGAAATGTTGATATGGAGCGAGAACTAAGAACTAAGCAATTCAAGTAGGAAATACTCAAAACGAAAATAAACTGAATCCTTTCATTTCAAGGATAAGAGTCATTTCATTCATAAAATATCACATCCATATATGGCTGGAGAATAACCACAACCTTACAATCACAAGAATGGAATAAACAAAGGCAAATAGAATACAATTAAGGTAGCATCAACAGTGAAACAAATTATTGGCTCTGTACTGATATCATAAAGTACATCTTTGAAATGTTCTTATTTGAACCAAATGACCTTGCAAAGGTATCAAGCATACCTTTTGACATAAATTCCTGTCATTTACAATTTTGCACATGGTAGTCTCCATACTACTTAGTAAGAAAGCCATTCTATCGTATTTGTTTTTCTCCCAATCAGAGAAGATCTCAAATAATTTATGAGCAATGAAGATGCAGGGGTCAACATGGGCAGACTGGAAGCAGATAAGTGGTCTGCGTACACATTCTTCTCTGAAATACTTCAAATTCCATAATGCCTGCATGCATTCATAGGTAATTAGGAAGCAAGTGGGTGACAAAGCACATACAACATAGCCACACACAAGGTTTAGCTACCTGTATGATTACATTCAAGAAAAGCAGATCTTCATGACAGTTGTATTTGTTGAGAACATCAACACTTCTCCGATAGCTGGAAATGCTTGCCATTTCCTCAGCAGATTGGTCATCAGCAACATTAACAAAGATATCATTAATATCAGCTTTCTCAATATTCCTGGCAGCAATGAATGCATCTTCAGTCATGCATTTCTTTAATTCCCTCTGCAAAGATGATCGTCACTTCATCAGTGGGCAGGCAATATTATCCAATAGATGGATAACTAGACAACAAGTTAAAGATGTTAACAGACCCATTGGAATGATCTTGCAAGGGGCAAGATGATTTCGCGATAATCCAGAATGGCAGTCTTGAGGAACTTAAGCCACAAAGCACGGATTTCACAACGGGCCTTGTCAAATTGCAATGTTAAAGCATCAAGTCAATCATTAGTCTCTTAAATATAAGGATTAATTTAACATTTGCAATCTTAAAATCCCTCTAAATATAACCACCAGCACGACAACGGATATAAGGAACAAATGCTAAACCAAAATCACATCACGTAAAATTGATACCATGGTATTTCCTCTTTGGAGAAAAATGGGATTAGCACCGCCCACTGTAACAAATATATCTCCTGGTAAAGTCTGCAGCTTGTCCTTGATCTCCTGAAAGATCTGCTTTCCTTTTCTGCGTTTGTTCTCTTGTAGTTCTGCAAATGGTGCTGCTTCCATTCGTCTAAATGGAAACCGAGACAAGCACTCAAACAAATCTTTAATCCTTTTGAAACGGAAGACATCGCACCCGCCTGAATCTTGACAAAGAGTAATCTCATCCAAGGAGCAATCGCCCTCTGATTTATCATCACCCAGTTTTTGGTCCAAAACTGAGCGCAGCTCCTGCGGCAAGGGTTCCTCTAGGTGAATCCTGCATATGTGTTCTAAGAGGAAATCACTGTCCAAGAAGTTTTCACCGTCACAGATGGGGCAAATCCAGAAACTCCACAAACTGTGCTCCTTGACGAAGGCCCGTGCATCAGATATGTACCTTGCAACAGCCTGGTCAATTTTGTCATAGTGCTCATGCAGAGCATCAACCCTCACTGGTAGGAAGGTACCCTGCTCCTCGCTTGCCATGGAGCAACAGTAATCTTTGACAAGCAGTAAGCCATGGAGCTGTTTCTTGACAGAAGATACCCTGTCAGCGTGCTCCTCTCCTTCGACAGATCCAGGAGGTATGTCGTCCTTGTTCGGGTCAGCAGGATCCTCCACATCAAGAGCACGACGGCACTCGCTTTCCGCAGCATCATACTCACCCAGGACGAACAAGATCCTTGCGTGGAACAAGGCAATCACGAGCGATTCACGGAAGCGTTCTGCCGCAGCGCCAACAATGGCGAGAGCGCGTCGCAGGCACTGCCTCCTATCAATGACCGAGGCGAGGCTACGCGCGTGCTCCACTTCCATGAATCCGGGGAGAATCTGGGCGCGCCCCGAGTCGTGGAAGCGATCCGCGATTATCCTCGTCCGCCTGAGCAGATTCGCAGCCCCCTTTTCCTCGCAAGCATCGAGCACCGCCATGACGACTTCCTTCGGGACACCTCTCTCGCTCACACGCTGTCTCAGGAGGCCATAGCATTCGGTGGCCATGTCCCTGGCACGCAATCTCCTCTCCTCGGCTGTGGAGTTGTGGAGGTCGTACCGCACGTCGTGGTCGGCTGGGTCATCGATGGGGTCGTCCATGTCCATGGCGCGGCGGAGCTGGTGCTCCGCCGAGACGTACATCTCGGACTCGACCATCACGTTGCCGAGGAAGACGGCGATCTGGACGCACTTGGGGGCAATGCCCATGGCGGCGGAGAGGGCGTCGCGGGCGCTGGAGAGGTGCTTCTCCGCCGAGGCCAAGGAGGATTGCCCGCGGGCGCGCATGGCGGCTTGGTGGTGGAGGTGCCCGAGGAGGTGGAAGGCGAGAGCGGAGGTGTGCTCGACGACAAGCCCCTCGGCGCGGGCGAACGCCTCGTCTTGCTGCCCCTCGCGGTAGAGCTCGAGCACATCTACGGCCAACTCGCGCAGGCGCCTGGCTTCGGCCTCGGCGGCGGCCATCGCGGGGACGCGCGTGGAAGCCGCTCGTACGTGGAAATGCCACCGGCGAGGCGGCGGCGCGGATTCAGAGACGGTGGCGGAGGCGCGAGGGGTGTTCGCGGAAATGCCCCCGCAAAACTGATGAGGAAATGGCGCGCTAATCTTTTTGATGCAAAGGCAGGAAAACTGCCGTGTATTCATCAAAATAGAGAAGAAGTACAGGATGGGGGGAGTTGAGGGCCCCTCCCCCCGTGAGCCGAAAAAGCAAAATTAACTAATTACAAAAGGGATATCCACGGCCACCCAAAGGCGCAGGTCATCGAGAAGATGGTTGAAGAAGACAGCAACCCCTCTGTCCACGGCCCGAAAAATTCGGTTGTTGCGTTCTAGCCAGATATGCCAGATCGTGGCGGCGACGATGGATAGCTCTCCCTTCGTGCAGGGGCTGACGTCGAGGAGATCGAAGTCCCACCAGGTGACGATGCTGCCTGCATGAGCCCAGCTTGTAGGGTTGAGGCTAGGGGCGTTGAGAAGCGTCGCCAGCCTGGACCAAACGTGAGAACTGAAAGCACACTGAAGAAAGAGGTGCTCTGGCGTCTCCAAGTTGCGGTTGCACAAGGGGCAGAAGTACGCATTCTGCAGTCCCCTCCTAAGCAAGGCATCGGCCGTAAATGGCGCGCTAATCGGCTGACGAGGAGAAGCCACAGCCGGCAAGCGAGAGGAGAGGAGCAGAAAGGTGGTGGGCTCGGGTCGGAGCATGCCAGCATCACGTATTCTCGCGTCAAAAATTAAAAACTTTAAAAAAATTACCAAAAGATTAAAAAATATTAAAAAAATATATTTTTAAGATATTTGATTAAAGCTCTATAAAGCTACAAAATATTATATCGAATATTATGTATAAAAGTGAAAAATAAATATTTGGTGATCTTATCAAAAAGTAATATTTATATTTTGTTTTTAAATATTTTATTTAATAAACCATCATTAGACAGAAAGATAAATATATTGTTAATAAATTTTAATGGTTTTTTACTTTATTATTTATTCATTTCCCTTTCATTTTCTTTGCGGTCCGCTTATCGTTCTCTTCTTCTCCCTTTCTTCTCTTTTTTCTCTCCCTTTCTTTCACTCTCTCTTCTTTCCTACGCAATAGCCTTCATGTTCTGTGCATAAGCAAGGTGTTAAAAATCCTTCCTGTTGCCACACTACCCATTGATGGTCATCAATTCATGAAGCCATCAGAACTGTCTACTCTTAAGTGGTTGATAATCAGTTTCCACTCTTAAGCCATCAGCCAATACCCCAAGCCCAGCCTCATTCTTCTCTTTTGTACTCTTCCTCTGAATTCGGCTCAGGTAGGGCGATCACCTTCCTCTTTTGCCCTTCCTTTGACCCATTTTGTCCATCGATTCCAGGAGAGCCACGCTCAAATACCAGGTATTTGTCGCCGGAGTTTCTATATTCATCACCGCCACCGAGGAGCGCGCCATTGAATTCGTCCATGTCAAAGGTTAACTTTTCTTCTTCTCTCCTCTTAGAGCAGAGCATGCAGTAGCTAGTAGATCCTTTTTCCCTCGATCCCTTTGCTCACAGCGTTGTCAGAGGTGCTCGCCGTTGCGCACCTCGTCTTCCCTGCGGTCGGCGTCCATGTCGTCGCCGCCTCGGCTGTGCTGAGCCGAACCGCCCTTGCACGTCTACGAGGTTTCCTCTTGGGCCACACTATATAGCCGACTCGTCACCCTATAATCTTATTTTCTTTACTTTTTTATGTATAGTAACGTTTTATTAATTTTGTATCTTTAAAATTACATGTCCAAAAATTATGAAATAAATTTTAATATGCTCAGAGGATTCGTATCTACTTACTGTAATTTTTCCTTGAGCATTTGCATACATTTTATTTATGTGATTTTCTGCGTATTTTGTCGTATTTACACAATTTCATAGCCTTTCTTCTATCTCCTTCGACCCATGTCTTTCCCCTCGGCCCTACCCCCGCACCTGATAGTCGGTGGGGATCCTCCCCTACTAACATCGTCCCGTCCGCCTCCATCATGCTTGGACTAGTGATGGGCTATAGAGGCAAGCAGTGAGTAGCAGCAAGCAGCAAATGTCGTACGAAGAAGGTGGATTCAGTGCCGAAGAGCTCGGATCCAACTTATTTCAAACATATATTTTCAACAACTATTATTGTCATTTTGGGGGTAATTGCATACATGTCATTATGAAGTTAATGCTTTCTAGGAAATGCCATTACAAAGCACGAAAGTATCGTCATATCATTATAAAATGCATATTATTGCAACACATACTATTAGACCTTTTCTTGAATATACGAGATTAAAATACAACTCAAAATACGTTATAACATATAGCCCCGCATGTCACACACTAACCTTTTTTCTTCTTCCTCCCATTCTCCTCTTTCCCCAACCTTCCTCGTTCCTCCTCTTTCTTCTCCAGTGACATAGAGGTGGCGCAAGTCCAAACTCACAGAGGCAACTGCGAGGCAGAGTAGGATTGATCGCTCAAGCTTGTGGCAGCAATTGCGAGGGCAAGGCAGCATGGACCTGATCTCGTGATAAAGAAGTTTCTCTATAATATCATCATGACTTTCAAAATCATGTGCAGTAGCAATACCGAACCAAATACGATGAGTAGTGGGGCTTGAGCCAACCTTGGCTAAATCTGGGAAATCTTAATTCCGCTTTTCCAATCCTCGCTATTATCCTACAACAATA
Source organism: Raddia distichophylla (assembly GCA_005191435.1). NCBI lineage: Eukaryota > Viridiplantae > Streptophyta > Magnoliopsida > Poales > Poaceae > Raddia > Raddia distichophylla. The sequence continues at coordinate 641,363 of SPJY01020124.1, read as the reverse complement.
AAATTTTCATTGTAATGCGCTCTCCAAAGAGCAGCTCTTCTCAAAATGTTAAAACAAAAGAAGTTGAGTTGGAATCTCATTCTAATGATTCTTGTGGTTCTGGGAAATCCAGTTATAGGAGAACCAGAAATAGGGAGCTCTCCCCTTTTCCCGCATCTTAGCCTTAAAAATGTTGGTTTTAAGGACGAGTTATTGCCCTTCTTCGACCCTTACTGCCCAACCAAAGAGCAGATGGTTAATATGCGAATCACGCAAGATGGAGGAGGGTGTCTGGCAATGCTAGGGATGACAGTGTGACGTTACAAAAGTGGTGGTCCATAGTGGAGGTGGTGCAACATGATGGTCGCAATGTTGGCGAAGGCGGCACACAGAGGTAGCGTGGCCTGGCCAAGACAAGGTGATGGGGTTGGCTAGAGTTGAGATATGTATTTGACCTCGTATATGTACGAAAAGGTTCAAAAGTGATGTTTTTAAAATCATATGCACTTTGTAATGACACGACAATAATTTCAAACTTTATAACGATATTTACGAGAAAAATGGAAGGATAGCATGTTGCAATTAACCCACTATTTTCGGCAACCGTTATTGTCCATTTGCAATGATGGGCTCCAATAATAAAACGGGCAAGTCCATATGCAACACGAAGCATTCAAGTTTAATTCTATTAGTGTGTTACTTCTCAAGCACGTAGGACCAAAACCATACACAAAGAATATTTCCCCAATTTTGTCCTAGTAAAATTCCGAGATGGTAACAGGCAGTACCAGGTAACAATATCTTGTATTACTATTTGTTGGTTTACACAAATATACAAAAAAATACAATCGTATCAAAACGTGCTTAGACGATAATAGTCATGCAACTACTTGATGACCTCAAAAAAGAGAGCTTCAATTCAGGCTGGAGCTTGCAGTTCCTGAAACGTTCTAGGACATGCTCCCAAGTATCTTCTATCTGAAAGAAAGAGATTCATCCGCATTGACAAAACGAGCAGCTCAAGATCAAATGGATCAAAATTCTTACCACGACAGTCTTGGCGTCGTATATGAGCCATCTGTCCTGGTCTCGAGCAAAGCAGACGTAGCGCCCATCAGCATAGCTGATCTGCAAAGTTAGGGTAACAAGGCATAAGGTTATTTGCAAGGCATGATTATGCTTGTTGATATAAGCAGAAAGATTAAAGTAACCACGGCTTCCAACAAACCTGTAAAATAGGCCTTCAGTAAAACTCAAAGCAGCAATATAATAAATTTATTAAAATATAGTAAGTAAACAGAAAAAGGTACTCAGATGTAGGTGCAGGTGTGCAGCAACAAATACATGTGCTTAACTAGACCATTTCCTGTGAGGTAAGGGAAGGAAAATATTGCAAGGTGTACTTGTGAGTGCACCACAGGTCCGACCAATGATAACTTCTTCAATCGAAACTTTCGAACGAAAACCTCAATTAGGTATCGAGATTCGAGATCGCACAAGATGCCTCTCTCTTTGATACCAGTGACCAGTCTGCATGCATGCGCGCATAACCCTGACAATTACAAATGTTTCGAGATCCATGAAGCACAAATGAAAAATAAAATTGGCTGATAGGACAGTTTGACAACTTGTATTTGAACCACTTCTAAATATTCCCCAGAATACTATAGGACAACAAGCTCAGATGTATCAATAGCTTGAACATGATATCCACGTTTTCGGCAAGAGCAGAAAATACCTTGTCAAGTTGTATTAATTCCTAACCAGTTTGAACCTGGTGACCTCCAGTTAAAGCTGTGCTCTGTTTAATTATCAAAAGACAGGTATGTTGCTTCAGACTCAAAAGAACAATCCCAATCTTTTAAAGATAATATAAGTAATGTCCCCTGTGACCTCTTATTTTGGAGCAAACTCTCTCAGTTTGAGTAGTATTCAACATCCAGCGCCATTCAAGTAACAAATAGCATCACTTCTTCTAACAGTGTGATTAATAATTCCAATGGATATCAACCAATACAAAATAGCTCAATGTTTTCACACTCCTTTTAGGATCTCCTTAATATCGAATTAAGGGATAAAAATTATTCATTTTGCTCCAACAAAAACTAAATCCAGGAAAACAAGAAGGGTTGCTGGTGCACATACCATTGAGGCCATTATATAGTTGGCTGCGGAGCGTGTGCCTATGTAAAAAAGGTTAACATCAATGGGAGACGTGATGCCAGGCAGCATCTCAGATAATGTGTCAAGGCTTTCACCACCATCTACACACAAAACTGCAACTCCATGGCAAAAAGAGAGACAAATAAAAAATTTGATGTAAACTACTGCAGACAAAAAGAATGAATGGAACATATATGGCTCTATCTTTAACGTCTAAGTCATATATGTTGGTGTATGCTATTGCAAACTAAAAGTACGAATGCAGAGCATCTTTAACCAGCACAGGGTTCATTCCATAGAACCCGAAGCTCTCGAAAGGACTTGATCTGCGTAAAGTGGACAAATAGAACCTCTAGTCAATAGTTAATACATGCTATAATAATCTAGAATAATGTATGTGCCTATATAAAATCTACTCTGTAAAGCACACCTTTGTTGTTGGAGATGAACCAGCATCAAGTTTATGGATAACTGTAGTATGTTCTACTTCGTTAAAACACCTGCCACATCTGCATGTCATTTGCACATGGAACTTAATCCCAAATAGATTATGTGTTCGGCATATGCAATCTCTGCAGGTGCTTGGATTTAACACCTTTCCTTCAATATCATGATTGAAACTGAACTGCAAACACATTTCTGACATATGCAATCCGTTAAGAATTGTATCCACGATCTCATAAACAAAATTGTTTCCAGCCTGCAACTGAAATTGATTGACCATGTAGCTTTGAGAATAAAAACAAAGTGAATGCAGATTCAAATAAAACTGAGGCAGAATGTTGTTAGTATTCTCCAATGGGTATTAATTCAACAATGTTTATAAAGGCAAAAGAAGGATACAATAATAAAGACTGCCAAATCTTACACTTAAGAAAATGACAGTGACACATCAGCACTTTCAAAAATAAAAAGAGAGTGACACCTAAATTTTCTTATTCTAGTGCATACAGAGAGAACAAGAAACAAGAGAAGCTAATAAATTGGAATACTAAAGAAAAATGTAAAAAACATGAAGATATACATATACCTTCTGAAACATAGTGTTGTCATTTGCAATTCTGCAGAGAATGGTCTTAACAGATGTCAGTAAAGCATCGACTCCTTGGTGTTCATTTTTCTCCCAAGAAGAAAATATATCATAAAGTACTTCAGCAATGCAAGGGTTATCATGGACACGTATGATCCATACAGGTGGACCCCTTAGAATTCTGTCTCTGAAATGCCTCAAATTCCATAACAACTGCAGGAATTCATAGGAAATTTAAAACAAGTACGTGGCAATCACATAATCATATGCAAGTTTCTGTTACCTGTATAACCATGTGCAAGATAAACATGTCTTCACTAGCATTGGTTTTGTTCAGAGCATCAACACTTCTTTGATAACTGGAGGTACTTGGTAATTCCTTAGCGGATCGGCCAAATGTTTCAGTATAATGAGATCCATGAATATCACTGTGTTGGTGATTTATGAGCAGCCCGTCCCGAGATGGGCCTTGGGCTGGATCCGTACCGGCCTGCCGCGTATACCAAAGGACCACCCTTTGGACGTACCAAAAGGAACGTCTAGCCCGCCGGGGTCATCCCCGAACTTGACCAAGTCAAACGCGCCTCCCTAGGTCCTAACCAGGAGCGTGGTGTACCTCCCGGGCTATCCTTAACCTGGGAAAGGGCCCCACGGACAGTCCGTCTGTCCTTGGGCAGGTGGTTACAGCTGTCATGCCCCACCATGCTTTCCTCGGCCTTGACCGAGAGGACCGCACCTCCACAGGGTATCCGTAGCCCGGGGAGAGCGGCGCGGGCAGCTCGCCTTATCGTTTGCCCCTTGGGCAGATGGCAACAGCTGCCACGCTACACGACGCTCCCAATGGGTGGCACGGGGCTGACTCGGTCTAGTCAATGCTATATGTTGGAAGTAAAAGCTGCTGAACTCTGATGTATATTTCTAGTATAGAAAGGAGTTAGTTGATTTCTAAAGCTTATTACATATTTATAGACAAGTTTGAACCAACCAGCTACTGGACAGCTGCTGGACAGCTACTGGACAGCCCACAAAACAGCTGCTGGACAGCCCACAAACCAGCTATTGGACAGCCCACAAACTAGCTACTAGACAGCCCACAAAGTGCTGTTTACACTATGCATTCACACACACACAAGGATTATTTTATTTCTAACAAATCTCCCCCTAATCCGTGAGTGTCAATCTTGTGGCTATCTTGGTCATCCCAATTCTTGTACGTAGATCTTGGAATCTGACTCGTCCAAGTGCTTTTGTTAGGATGTCAGCTAGCTAATCTTCAGTGCTGACGAAGTTGGCAATGATGCTTCCATCTTCCATCTTTTCTCGGACGGAGTGGAAGCGAACATCAATATGTTTGCTTCTTTCATGGAAGACAGGATTTTGGATTAAAGCTAGGGCAGACGTGTTGTCTATCTTCAGCTCGACAATGTCAGCTTCCTTCTCTTGGAAGTCACCAAGCAGCCGAGCCAACCATATTCCTTATGCGACAGTAGCTGAGGCGGCGATATACTCTGCTTCACAAGATGAAAGAGCTACAACCCTTTGCTTGATTGATTGCCAACATATCAAGCTTGAGCCATAGAAGAATACAATCCCTGTTGTGCTCTTCCTTGTGTCAATATCGTCGACGAGGTCCCTATCGCTGTAGCCAACCAGCTGTGCTCCCCCTAAACTCCTCTTGTAGTGAATGCCATAGTCAATTGTTCCGGCGATGTAGCGAAGAATGCGCTTTACTGCCACCATATGCTCTTCTGTCGGATGCTCCACAATACATTATACGAAGTTATACGATATTTATTCTTGTATATCATTTGGATTTCTGCTACTCTGAATATTATTATATGGTTTATGAAGACTATTGTAATAAGTAGTTGTGGTACAATTACTTTTGCAGTATTATAATATTTTCTTAGTTATGATGATTGTGTTGTGATTAGACCTGAGCATGGGCCACCCGACCCGACCCGCTCGAAAAAAACCCGACCCGACCCAACCCGAGCAACGCGACGGGCGGGTGCGGGCCGTGATTTTTGACCCGCAACAATCGGCGGGCCGGGCGCGGGCCGTGATTTTTGACCCAAAACCCGACCCAACCCGAAAAAACCCGACCCAAAGCCAAAAAACCCGACCCAACCCGAAAAAAACCCGACCCGAGGCGTCCGTCGAGAGTGTACGGGCCAACCCGACCCGACCCGACGATAGTCACGGGTCGGGTACGGGCCGTCCTAAATGACCCGCGACCCGACCATGACCCGACCCGAACCCGACCCGACCCGGCCTATGAGCAGGTCTAGTTGTGATGCTCAACCCAAGTCGCTCATGAGTTGCTAGTATTGATCTCTGGGACTAGCAATGGATCATGGGTAGATCCCGGTGAAGCCGGGTTGTGACAGTTGCTACCGTCTTGTCATCTTTTTTCATAACCTACTCCTTCCTCATGAGTGGTGTCGCCTTCCCCCAAGCTCGACCTCTATCTTTTGTTTGTTGTCCTCTTGCCTAAAGAGATATCTTTCCCTATGAGCAATATTGCATCCTGCCTAAGCTCACTTGTCACGTTAACCTAACGACATATCTGCAGTGCATGCCACGTCAACTTAACTATTTATTTGGATAGTAAACTTGTCATTTAATGTGATATCTAATAAAATTTGGGACTACAATGCAAACGAGATGCATATCCCCTGACATTGCTTACAACAGTGATATGTGAGGGATAAGAGCATCCCCAGCAGGGCCTCTAAATTTTCCTCTATCGCTACAGTAACTGCTACAGTAACTGCTACAGTGCGAATTCCCTCTCACATACATCAGATTCCCTCCTGCTGCATTTGAAATTTTTTGAAATAGAGACCTGTTTAGGGGGCCTCATGGGGATGCTCTAATGTCATAGGAGCACTGCAACGAATAAATATTTTACAGACCAATGTAGCAACACACTGTTCATTGGTCCTGTAGCGTTATCTCTCATCGGTTTGTTTTCAGCCCAACTGTTGCAGCAGATGCAATGTCAACTACCGTAAATTATCTAGACATTACGATGCCATGTTAGAGGATCTCAATCATGCAAACAAACACAATTTTGATATAGTTACTAAAAGTTACTATTTCAAAACTGTTACAAAGTACTCCCTCTGTTTTTTTACGCTTTTGACTTTTGGACACGACTTTTATCATTCGTCTTATTCAAAATTTTAATACAAACATGGAAAAAAATGTCATGTTTAGAGTACCTTTATTAATAAAACAAATTACAACAAAATAAATGATACTTACATAATTTTTTAAAATAAGATAAATGATAAAAGATGTGTACAAAAATTAAATGCGTCAAACAACGGAGGGAACAATTTTCTTCATGTTCGAGGTGGCGTCCGTGAAATCAGCTCAGCACGAACGTTTAAACAGCTCCGAAGGCAGCCTTTCCATTCTCTCTCTTTTGCTCCGAGTAGCGACTGGCGAAGTGGCGAGTGCTCGACCACTTACCCCTCCCCTCCCATGGCGTCCCTGCTCTTCCTCCCGCACCCGACCCCAAGCCGAATTGCCAGGTCCATCACCTGCGGCCCGCGCGACAATCGTGGTCCGCTCCAGCGCGGCCGCTCCCTCTCCACGGAGGCCATCCACGCCATTCAGTCCCTCAAGCGCCTCACCTCCGCCGACCGCTCCCCGGCCGCCGCCGCCGCCGCCGCGTCCACCTCCCTCGGCCGCCTCCTCAAGCCCGACCTCGTCGCCGCCATGGCCGAGCTCCAGCGCCAGGGCCACTGGTCCCTCGCCCTCGCCGCGCTCCACGTGGCCCGCGCCGAGCCGTGGTACCGGCCCGACCCAGCCCTCTACGCCACGTTCGTCTCCTCCTCGCCGCCCTCCGACGCCGCCGCCGCCGCCGTCGACGCGCTCGTGGAGGCATTCCTCGAGGAGAAGGAGAGGGGCGGCGGGTTCGTGGAGGGGGAGGAGGACGTGTACAAGCTGACGAGGCTGCTGCGCGCGCTGGTGGCCAAGGGGAGGGGCCGCGCGGCGTGGCGGGTGTACGACGCGGCGGTGAGGAGGGGAGACTGCGAGGCAGACGAGTACATGTACAGGGTCATGGCCAAGGGGCTGAAGCGGCTGGGGCTGGACGCGGAGGCGGCGGAGGTGGAGACGGACTTCGCGGAGTGGGAGGCCAGGGTATCGCCGCCGGCCAGGGACTGCTCGACGAAATGCGCGCACGAGAGAAGACCAAGACGACGACGACTGCATCAAGCTAGAAACTGCAATTTTCTTGTGTAACTATGATTAAAGTTTTGCAGATTCCCATCCCAACAGCATAAACACACGTGTTTAAACGAACACTTAGGCCCTAATTGAACACTGCAACGTTTCATAAGACCATTCGATACTTGAATCACCGCTTTTGTCACGTCACATCGTCATCCCTAGCATTGCCGACCACCCTCCTCCATCTTGTGTGATTCGCATATTAACTATCCGGTTGGGCAGTAAGGGTCGAAGAAGGGCAATAACTCATCCTTAAAATTAACATTTTTAAGGTTAAGATCAAAAGAGTCATGCAGAAAAAGGGGAAAGCTCCCCATTTCTGGTTCTCCTATAACTGGATTTCCCGGAATCACAAGAATCATTAGAATGAGATTTCAACTCAGCTTCTTTTGTTTTAACATTTTGAGAAGAGCTGCTCTTTGGAGAGCACATTACAATGAAAATTTTATTGTTGTAGGATAATGGCGAGGAGGATTGGAAAAGCATTATGGAATTAGGATTTCCCAGATTTAGCCAAGGTTAGCTCAGGACCCCACTACTCATCGTATTTGGTTTGGTATTGCTACCGCACATGATTTTGAAAGTCATGATGATATTACATAGAAACTTCTTTATCACGAGATCAGGCCCATGCTGCCTTGCCCTCACAGTTGCTGCCACAAGCTCGAGCGATCAATCCTACGCCGCCTCGCAGTTGCCTCTGTGAGTTTGGACTTGTGCCACCTCTACGTCACCGGAGAAGAAAGAGGAAGAAAGAGGAAGGTTGGGGAAAGAGGAGAATAGGAGGGAGAAGAAAGAAGGTTAGTGTGTGACATGCGGGGCTATATGTTAGAACGTATTTTGAGTTGTATTTTAATCTCATATATTCAAGAAAAGATCTATAATAGTATGTGTTGCAATAATATGCATTTTATAATGATATGACGATACTATCGTGCTTTGTAATGGCATTTCCTAGAAAACGTTAACTTCATAATGACATGTATGCAGTTACCCCCAAAATGACAATAATAGTTGCTAAAAAATATATGTTTGAAATATGTTGGATCTGAGATCTTCGGCACTGAATCCACCTTCTTCGTATGACATTTGCTGCTTGCTACTACTCACCGCTTGTCTCTATAGCCCATCACTAGTCCAAGCATGATGGAGGCTGATGGGACGATGTTAGTAGGGGAGCATCCCCACCGACTATCGTGTGGTGGTAGGGCCGAGGGGAAAGACATTGGTCGAAGGAGCTAGGAAGAAAGGATGGAAGGTGGGGCGGGATCGTCGGCTAGAGGGGAGGTTGAGTTGGGGGGCATTGCTAGCGGGGAAGGAGGTGTCGCTGACCTATGGATCCCTTTTATGAATATATTGATAAACTCCAAGTAAAAGATTTTGGTTGAGGATAAGGAAAGGTAAAAAAAATCAAAATTGGGCCAAGAAGCAGGCAAGAAAATATGTCCAAGTTTGACAGCTTGAATATTTACTCGAACTCATCCTGAAACATTCCTCCCCCTTTTAATAAAGCTTCTTCTCGTTAAAACCTTTTCAAACTTCTCCCCGTTGTATCAAAATATGCATCAAGCTAGAAAGGAAGAAAAAAAATGGGGGCCAAATTTCAGCGGAAATGCATGAAAAATCAAACCTAAGAAGCTTCGTGGATTATGCAAGGAAATCATAACACAAAGCAGTGCACCAAGCTACTCAATATTAGATTAGGCTATCGCATTCAAATCTAGAAGCTCACAAGTATGATAAAAGGGTTGTAAGCATTCTAAGCATCATGCAAACCATAGATAGTGAGTGTGGTAATATCTATAAGTGGTAAACACTAACCTATAGCAACAAGGGAATCTTAATAAGAATAATAATATCGAATGAGTAGCTAAACTAACTAATTAGCATTTTTAGTTTTAGCATGGCATAGTTTTCAACAATTCTAACAAAACATTTTAACAAACATGGGTATCAAAGTTCAACACCTGTCTTGGTTTGCACAACGAACACACTCCTCCGCTGCGGCATCAAATTTCCCTTCATCGACCGAATCTATCGAGCACAAATTAAAGTCAATACTCAATATGCAAAAAATCACATAAATAAAATGTATGCAAATGCTCATGGAAAAATAACAGTAAATATATATAAGTTCTCTGAACATATTAACATTTATTTCATAATTTTTGGACATGTAATTTTAAATTTACAAAATTAATAAATGTTATTGTACATAAAAAATAAAGAAAATAAGATTATAAGGTGATGGGCGGCTATATGGTGTGGCCCAAGAGGAAACCTCACAGACGCGCAAGGGCGACGCGGCTCAGCACAGCCGAGGCGGCAGCGGCATGGACGCCGGCCGCAGGGAAGACGAGGTGCGCAACGGCGAGCACCTCTGACAACGCTGTGAGCAAATAGATCGAAGGAAAAGGATCTACTAGCTATGGCGATATGCTCTAGGAGGAGAGAAGAAGAAAAGTTAACCTTTGACATGGACGAATTCAACGGCGCGCTCCTCGGTGACGGTGATGAATATAGAAACTCCAGCGACAAATCCCTAATAATCATATATATATGTTATGTTCTCCAACCTCAATCTAATTACTAAAGATACGTGCCATTACGATTCCTTCCCGTATCGGCATATCGAGACAAACACGTGTCCTGTACTAACCTGATCAGTTTCTCCCTGCATGCTCGAGACCAGACAGAGCCCCGGAATGAAACAAGAACATCGCCACTAAAGCAAAGACCGGCGCGGGGCCCGCCGGATCAGCTCCGGGTGACCCGCCGCGCCTATAAAGGAAAGGCCCCAGATCCGTTCAAGACCAGGCCATCAAGTAGTCTAAAGCGATCTCAGCATCAAGCAATCACTCAAGCCACACGCTCGTCCGAAGCTTCCTTAGCAGTAGCCGTAGTCTTTGGCCATCTTTGTAAGCTCGAGATCGGCGCCTTCAAGCCCGGTTTCGGCACCTTTGTACTGTTTTCCACCGTATAATCAACAAGGCTGGAGTAGAGCTATTACCCGGCAGTGGGGGCTTGAATCAGGGTAAATCGCTTGTGTCTTCACAGTTTGTGTTGTTTCCTTCCTTCTTCTCCCCCTTTTTCTTCTCTTCCTTCACCGTACGACGGATCTGTACCCAGATCGCCAAGTCGCACCAGGCTCAGTCCGGGAAGACTGCGCGGCCTGAGACCCCGCCGGCTCGGCCGCCACCCGGGCTGCTGAGAAGGGTTGTCGTTGGGACTCACACCAACTACAAATTCATCTTCCGGTCCGTGGACCCGCTGCTCTTCAGGAGCGCGATTCCCAGACACCGACAATCTCCCTTCGACAACTCTTCTACGTTTAATCAGATCGTAAGTTTACGTCATTTCAATAAAAAAACCAAAGCAAAAACAAAAAAAACGCATCTGCCCCCAATTACGGGCTACGCCCGGCTCAATCGCGTCCATCTTAAGCAAGCCCGTGGCCAAAACCCAACGGCTTGCATCTGCCCCCAATCGCGGGCTACGCCCGGCTCAATCGCGTCCATCTTAAGCAAGCCCGTGGCCAAAACCCGACGGCTAAGGATAAAGCATTCCGGAGCACTCCTACGACGGGATAAGCCAACACCTCGCACCCTAGTAAGGCTCCGCGCAGCGTGGAACTCCCGCGGCCTAAAGTACAATAAGCCCACGTCAGGTTTGTTTGGGATGACTAACTTGGGCCTCGCAACGCTCGGGGGCTAGGAATTTTTTTCGTCCAATTTTTTCTAAGTCGTTAACTTCGCTAAGCCCGCACCGTCGTGCGGCCTAACGAAGCTCGGGGGCTAGGGATTTGCGCGAAATTTTTCTAAGTCACTCTAGTCTTTAGACCGCGCCCAACTCCAAGATCACATTTCGACTTGGCCGCGGCCCAGGGGCTGGATGGCTATGCGCACAAAAGCAAAGATTTCAATCAACTTGTTTCGTCTAAAATTCTAAAGTTCATCTCGCAAGGAAGGAAAGCGAACAAGCTTAACGAAGAAGATTCATTAAAAAAAAGTTGTATTTCCAAGAAAAAACTTACAAAGATGGGATTTTACAAGCAAAAGGCAGGCCAGCATCCCGGGCTACCGCAAAAGGCACCGCGCCACGACGGCTACGGCGGCGCCCAAAGCCTACTCCTACAAGCACTAAGCTACTCCGCCGCTCCTAAGAGGGCGCTGGAGACGAGCTGGCGGCGCGGCGGACGGCGACGACGACAGGGCCGGCGCGGGCACCGACGGCCCAGGTGCGTGCGGGTGTCGCACCCTCCGCCGGTGGATGCTTGCGCCGATGAGCGGCAGCGGAGCCACCACGGCTGCCTCCGCCATCTCCTCAACAGCTTCCTTCGCCGCTGCCTCCGGCGGAGCCTCCTCCTCCACTGCTAGTGCGGCGGCGTATGTCGCATCGGCGGCAATCTGCGCCGCCACCGCGTTCCCCTCCTCCGCCGCAAGGGCGACGGCCAGCGCTGCGGCCGCCGCCTCGTCGGCGCGGATTTGGGCGTGCTCCGCCAATGCGGCATCTTGGCCTGCAACGACGGGCCCGCAGCCACCACCTCCTCTGCAACGGGTTGGATCGGAGGCGACGGAGGGAGCGGTGGCGGCGTATCCGCCAGCGCCGCCTCTAGCCAGGCGTGCATGAAATCCGAGGTAGAGTCGGAAGACATGGTCCCAACCTCTCTGTTTCCTCTCGCTGTTCTCCCTCTGTTCCGGTCTTGTGCTCCCTGTTTTTGTGGTCTAAGGCAGGCGCAGGCTAAGAGTGAAGGCTGCGCAGCGCGCTGCAGCTCGCTTTATAGGCCGACGGCGCAACGTCCCATCACGCCGCGGGCTACCCTAAGCGTCGCTGCGCGCGAAGGGACGGGTAATTATAACCCACAACGCGAGCTGAAGACCCCCGGAATACCAACCGCGCCAGTCGCCACGCGACGCGTGTCCCGGTCCCGCTGTCAGCAAGGAGAAAAATAGCTGTCTGTCAGGACCCAATGCGCGGATCTGGCCCAACTATACGAACAGGGCCCAAAAGCGTCAAATCGGCCTGACGCGTGGCTTGGGCCAGGTACATGAACCATCGCGGGGTTGCTCTGCCTCCGCATCCGTGCCTGGCAGGCGTGCCCCTGCTGTCAGCGAGACACTGTGCCGTGCAGCAAAGCCCACAGTGCGTGCGATTTGACGCAAAGAGAAAACAAAAAATTGGCTAAGTCCTTCGGCCACAATACACTGTGCATATTTGTTGAGCAATCGACATAAACAAAAAATGTTTGTCGAAAAGTTCAGGAACAGAGTGGCTCGAGCTAAGTTACGACCCGCGCTGCAGGTTCGAGCTCTTCCAGCTCAGCCTCCAGGTCACGGATCTTCTGCCTCGCTTGAAGCAAGTCTAAAGCTCGCGAGTCCATTTCGCTTTGCTCCTGGCGCAGCTTAGCCCGGGCAGCGGCAAGATCATGCGCTTTCTTCTTCAGGGATTCCGTCTCGGCCTGGGACTTCGCCCTGAGCGTGGCAAGCTCGTCAGCAAGCTCGTCGCGGGCTTCCTCAAGCCGCGCACGGTCACATCATGCCTGGACAAGGCCGCCTCTAGCTCTTTGGAGACCGCCTCCGCGCGATTACGCTCTGCGGATAAGTCTTGAGCGAGCCTTGCCACGGCCTCCTGCTCCTTCTCCTGTGCTGCCTGGAGCATGGCCTCCAGCTCGGCGACGCGGGCGGTTCGGCGAACCTCGTTCTCAGCGGCTAGTGCGCTCGCGCGCTAGATCTGAGCCTGGGCTCGCGCAAGCTTGGTAGAAAGGCGATTGAGCTCCACCGCATCGTTGTCGGACTGCTCATACGCTGCCCCAATCAGCGAGGACATGTCGACAAGGAGAGCGTAGGACTGAAACAAGAGAAAACAAATCAAGTCACGGAAAGGTCAATGCCTAGGCGTAATGTGCGGACTTAAGGATGTTATCTTCTTGTTGAGAGCGAGCATGCGCTTCAACCTCTTCTTGACGGTGTCGCACACGGTCCGATCGAGCCCGCGGAGATGCGCCTCGTGGAACGGTAGGGGCGAGCGGTTTAAGGACTCCGGGCCGCTCCCTTCCAGCCGCAGCCGCCCGCCTTTCAGCATCCTCCGCCTTGGCCACAAGCTCGACCTTCGCCGCTGCCTCCCGCTCCATGGCCAACTTGGCATCGCGGAGCTCCGCTTGAGTCTCCACCAGCGCGGCCTTCAGCTCTTCTGTCTCCCGCCGGGTGGCCATGAGCTCGGCCATGATCTTGTCCGCCTCCCTCGGGAGAGCCCGGACTTCATCTCCTCCAGCCCGGGCCTTAAGCGTTGCCTCCGCTGCGGCTAGGGACTTCTCGAGTGGGCGCCAGCTGTCGGTGACAATAATGACACTGTGAGCTGCGCAGCTGATAAAACAGAAAGGTAATAGATAAGAAAAAGGGTGTACAATGAGGGGTAACTAACTAAATAACTATTTTCATCAGTCATTTAAAGGAAGCACACAACGAAAAATATTTCCATCACATTCAGTCATTGAATAATGGCCACAACATAAAGCCAGCACAAACTTCACAAGATTGTCTGCTCGCATGGGCTGTGCTTATGCATATCAATTAAGAATTTACGACAACCATTTCAGCTATAAAGAATCTCCAAACAGATCATTTCATTATTAATTCAGCTTTTTGAGGAATTGCAACACATGAGCTGTAACTACTGAACAAACTAGAATCAAGACTCCATGGAAGAATTGAATCATCTGTTTGGAGTGATAAAGTGATCCAGTGGTTGTTCATTTACTAAACCAAAACGCATATTCTAGTGTAAATGAAATCAACATATATATTAAGTTATCTGAAAGGCACCACCACCATCATCCTCCTGTGTTTTTGAGGAAACTCCCGCAAAAGCTGGGTAAGGGGGGTCGGTGTTTGCAACCTTCCTTGAGATTAAAAATCATAAAGAGGTTGTTTCCATTTGACCCTTGGTGATAATAGAGAACTCTCTATAACTTCATGACCAAAAGAAGTATAGATAGTTTGATGTGCCATTTTGTTATAGCCCATAATAATCTAAAGCCCTCGGGATCGGCGCCCTCAAGCCCGGTCTCAGCACCCTTTTGTACTGTTTTCCGCCGTATAATCAACAAGGCTGGAGTAGAGCTATTACCCGGCAGTGGGGGCTCGAATCAGGGTAAATCGCTTGTGTCTTCACGGTTTGTGTTGTTCCCTTCCTTCTTCTCCCCCCTTTTCTTCTCTTCCTTCACCGTACGACAGATATGTACCCGGATCGCCAAGTCGCACCAGGCTTAGTCCGGAAAGACTGCGCGGCCTGAGCCCCCGCCGGCACGGCCGCCACCCGGGCTGTTGAGAAGGGTTGTCGTTGGGCCTTACACCAACTACAAATTCGTCTGTCGGTCCGTGGACCCGCTGCTCTTTAGGATCGCGACTCCCAGACACCGACAATCTCCCTTCTACGACGCTTCCACGTTTAATCAGGTCGTAAGTCTACTTCATTTCAATAAAAAAACCAAAGCAAAAACAAAAAAGCTGCATCTGCCCCCAATCGCGGGCTACGCCCGGCTCAATCGCGTCCATCTTAAGCAAGCCCGTGGCCAAAACCCGACGGCTAAGGATAAAGCATTCCGGAGCACTCCTACGACGGGATAAGCCAACACCTCGCACCCTAGTAAGGCTCCGCGCAGCGTGGAACTCCCGCGGCCTAAAGTACAATAAGCCCACGTCAGGTTTGTTTGGGATGACTAACTTGGGCCTCGCAACGCTCGGGGGCTAGGAATTTTTTTCGTCCAATTTTTTCTAAGTCGTTAACTTCGCTAAGCCCGCACCGTCGTGCGGCCTAACGAAGCTCGGGGGCTAGGGATTTGCGCGAAATTTTTCTAAGTCACTCTAGTCTTTAGACCGCGCCCAACTCGTAATAACTTCGTATAGCATACATTATACGAAGTTGGAGTTAGAGTCAAGTCGAGCTTCGCTCGGAGTTTCGGAAGAGTCTTCGGGAATTCGGGTAACTGCTCTTGTATCCTTTCCTAATTGTTTCAATTAGTAAGGCTACTTCATTCATTGCTATAGTGTTGAACTTTATTTGAGCTGAGTATATCTGCATAAATGAGTTGTGTGGATTAGCTTTACCGGTAGCTTATATTCGTCTGGAACCAGTTTAGGTTCTCACTCATATACTGATAGAGCCAGGTATTGAACCTAGATCGACTTCTTTTAGTACTGAGGAAGATTGATTAGGAATAGTCGCAGACGTGGTGTCTGAGACTAGGACTAACTCGGTTTACACCCGGGCCCACGTATATGTGGTAGGTGGTGACAGCACTATCCATCCGTAGATACTTAGTATCTCGTTCGTAACCCACAGCGTCCGACTTTGGACCAGTAGAGCCAAATCGGAACGATCATAATCATTCAGGATTCCAATTCAGGATAGCGAGTGGTAGTGAGTGTCCGAGCTCCGATGACGAATATCAAGTGGACCACTAGTTAACTATATTAAGCTCGCTCAGTTAAACTGAATCACACTAATTTGTGAACTTATTAAAACTTGTCTCGTTGTCCTCCCAACTGTCTATCTAGCTAGAGTAGCTTTCTCTTTGTGTGAATATTTATCGTGTGTGTGTCCCAGTCTTTTTATTTATCGTAACCCCTGTTACCTAGACTGGCTGGTATTTTAAACAATAAAGATATAAAGGTTATCTCTTTAAACCCTCGTTCCCTGTGGATTCGATAACTCTAGGAATACTCATGGTGAAAACTACAAGCGATATTCGTCCGCTTGCGGATTCATTTCTTTGAGCGTAAGAATCCCCAACACCTACCATGTATTGGTGAAGAGCTACCACGAGTGGATTGAGGGTTAGGGACGAGAGAGTCCCGACTTCTCTATGTGAGAAGTTTCCTCAACGGAGACGTAGGTGTTCATGTGTTGAGCACCGAACTTCGGTAAATAACTCGATTTGCGTCTCCTCGTCTCTTGCATTATCTTAATTGTATTGGCTTGTGTGAGCCATCGAGCCACCCTTCCTATTGATTAATTGTGCCATCGCTTCCGCATCTAGATAATAGGACTTCATCAGTAGCTTGGGTAAAAAGTGAACTAAACAATCACGTAAACAAGGTTACAATTTGAATTAGGAGTCCGATTCACCCCCTCTCGGCCTAGGTTTCCTACACCCTTCATCTGACTGGTTGTCCTCGTAGCTGTGGACTCGCAGAGAACCGCTTCTGAACCATAAACTAGGAAAAAGAGTGTTTGTCTGGTAGCTCGACTTTGGGTTGTCCTGAGGCCCCAATGAACCGAAGGCAACTCCTTGACCAAGCGCGTGGCGTATGGTTTTAGTCGATCGAAAATCCTTGCTTTATGTCCTTGTAGAATTAATCCGTTGGCACGCACCACCTGCCCATTACTTCTTGGGTGGTCCACCGAGGCATAACAAATTTTGATGCCCAACTCCTCGCCCCACTCTTGGAACTCGCTGCTTTTGAACTGAACACCTTTGTCGGTGATGATTCGATTGGGTACGCTAAAACGCATGAAGATGTCTCGGGAAGAACTCGCGCGCTTTGGCGGCCGTGATATTCACGACCGATTTGACTTCAATCCATTTTGTGAATTTGTCGATGGCGACAAAAAGATGAATATCCGCCTTAGGCTCGCTTGAGAGGACCCACCATGTCCAGATTCCAAACGGCAAAGGCCCAGGTGATAGGAATTGTTTGCAGATCCTGAGCCGGCATGTGAATCTATGGCATCTGTCACACCTGCGCACTATATCTTCCGCATCTGTTATGGCAGTCGGCCAGAAGAATCCTTATCGATAGGCCTTGCCTACGAGAGTACTTGTTGCCGCATGGTGTCCACATTCCCCCGAGTGGATATCATTTAAAAGATCCTGACAAGGTGAAGGAAGTATTGGAGTGGAAAGAACCCAACACCGTGACTAGGGTTCGTGCATTTCTCAGTATGGCTGGATATTACCGAAAGTTTATTGAGAATTTCTCAAAGATCACCAAGCCATTGATGGAATTAATAAAACAAGATGTGAAGTTTTAATGGACGTCTGCTTGCCAAGAGAGGTTTGAATTGCTCAAACAGAAGTTGACCACTACCCCTGTTCTCACGCTACCTAATATTCACCAAGATTTTGAGGTGTACTGCGATGCATCGAAGTTGGACCTAGGCTGTGTGTTAATGCAGGAAGGCAAGGTTGTCGCTTACTGTTTACGGTCCTTATTTGTAATTATTTTGTATGCTTTTGACCGTCAACATATTTACAAAATAAAGGAATTCAAACTACATTGAGGCTAACATTAATGAGTTCCACGAGTTTTGGTGTAGTCTCATGTTTTGCAGGCATACACAAGAAAAGACGATTTATCGGCCGTATGCAAATCAGACGAAAGATGGAGTTTAAATTAAGCATATTTTGAAAAGTCATCAAATGACAAAATGGACTGCACCATGATGAACAGCTCGTCGAGATGATCAAAACGCATATATTATTTGCTATATTTGGAGCTCGGATAAGGGAGAAAGAAGTTCCGGAAGATGACGAACCAGATCAGACCAGACCAGGCAGGCCGGCCGACCCAAACCTTCTTTTGGCCAATTTGCCTCGGTTTCTTTCCCACACCCCAAGAAACACACCTAGAGGCCATCCCAACCATCCATGCAAGTCGATTTGATCTAGAAACAAGGAGTGCTTCACAAGTCATGCGTAGGATTCTAAAGGAACCCAATGCTACCGGTCTCCAACTACCAAACCGACCTAGAGAGGCGATCTACACCGCACAAGGAGCATCCCAGGTGATTTGGAGGGCCGGGATCAACCGAAACCGGGCCGGCCGACCCAACCTAGGCCGGCCGACCTACCCCTGGGCCCGCCTTGGATTCTCCTTTGGAGGGTTTGTGTGACACTTGTCCTAACACGTGACACTCGCTCACTCGCTCCGGCACACTATAAAAGGAGGTCCTCTCCCTCATTTGTGATCATGGTGAAGAGAAGGATTTAGTTCCACATTGTTATTAGAGTAGGAAGAGAGGTGAGGTGAGAGTGTTGGAGATGAGCCAGAGGCCCCGACTCTCTCCTACTTGTACCTCGGGAATAAAGCTCGGCTTCGAGTAAAGTTCTCCTCTTCAGTCTGGTAACACTGTAGCCATGCTCATTTATTTATAAAGTACTTCCAGTTCAATGCTAGTTTATTTACTGGGAACCCCGTTTGCAACTGGTGAGATATACTTTGTCTTTTGTGAATACTTTACTTGGTGCACTAGTAAAGTAGTAATTGTAAGTGTAGACGCGGTGTCTAGACTAGTAATTACCTTGGTTGACGCCCAGACCCAACGGACTGTGGTGGATGGTAGTAGGTGGTGACAGCCCTGCCTATCCTTAGTAACGTTCCACCACGTTAGGGTTGGCTCCGTAGACCGTAGGGCCCTTCAGGGGTGACCGTAACTCTCCAGGCTTTTTAAGTGAAGGTGGGCGGGTAGCGGGCCTGCCGTGCTCCGACGTAAATAAAGCCAGCATAGAACTGAGTGCTCACTCTTAGGCCAGTGTGACCTAGACCAGAAGTCCCTCTCGACCTTCCTAATTGTTCTCTCACCCATCTAGATAAGATTAATTCAAGGCTGGTAGCTTCTTGTTCCCTGTGGATTCGATACCCCGTGCGCTTGCGGATTAATTTCTTTGAGCGTAACTATCGCCAACACTTACGCATCTCGGCAGTTGAAGCCGCACGATAGTAATTACCCAACCCATGATCTGGAGCTCAGTACTCTCGTAGCAGATATGCAATGCCTTAGTACCCCAAAACTGCCTTAGTACCCCAAAACTGGATCTTTTAATTTTAATTTAGGTCTAAGGACATGTCTAATGCATCGAAAAACATCTTTCCGATAGTCTAGGTGCTCATGGTAGATGAATCTTGACATATTCTATCCAACAATCAAATTTGAGGGTGTTCTATTGAAAAAACATATCAGAATATCCGATGTTGATATCGGAATATCCGATGTATATAGGAACGTTTTGATGCTTGGTCCGATCAACCCCTCTCTATCTCCAGATCCTAAAAAATATCAGACTATCTAATAATATTATCAGACTATCCGATATGTTCAAACTCTTTATTGATTAATTCTTTTTAAACAACTCCAGAACTACTCCAGAACCACAAAAATAGCCATTGCTTCAAGTTTCTCCCACTTTCACATCGGACTATCCAATGTCTATCAACATCAAATGGCTAGGATATTTATTCCCCTCTTCCCCCATGGGCTAGGGTTGACTTTTACACTTACACTAAGCTGAGCACTTATTGCCCCTAGTTCACACCTTCCCCCTCCCCCACTTTAAATCTTATTGATTGCATCTTTTCGAGAGTGGAGAAGCTAGATCTGAGTGCTTTGTGTTGACCAAGC
The DNA here is from genome assembly GCA_005191435.1 of Raddia distichophylla. Classification (NCBI taxonomy): domain Eukaryota; kingdom Viridiplantae; phylum Streptophyta; class Magnoliopsida; order Poales; family Poaceae; genus Raddia; species Raddia distichophylla. The sequence continues at coordinate 621,547 of SPJY01020124.1, read as the reverse complement.
TTCGTCTTTGAGCACTTGGTCCTATCTTTGAAGGGAATATGCCCTAGATCAATCATGGTGATGATTGTAATATGTCTTTATTCCTACGAGGAGCGGTGATGATTTGATCAGCACATATATTGGTTGATGGTAATGTTTCACATACCATAGATATAGAGATATTGAACCAATAATGTGGACACATGTTAGAGAATATGGGTGGTCGGACAGATCCACTCCGAGACACTGTGAGTTGTATCTCTTATTGTGCCATCAGCATATAGTCTCGAGTGGTACACCTATATGGTTCTTAGACCTGAGATTGTCATGGATTCCCAGCATGTTGACTCGTATGCTTTGCTATCATCAAATGCTACACCATAACAGATTAGTTATAAAAGGTGACAATTGGGTATGCTATGACACATAGCTAGGGGTGTGATGATCGAGATGGAACTTGCCCCTCCTAGATAACGGGAGAGATACCTCTGGGCCCCTCGTGTGGATGCATAGGGAAAACACATGACCGTGCTAATGTGACTAAGGAGTTAGTCATGGTTTGTACACATCATACTGTCGAGTGAAGTGGTCGAGCTATCAACAAGGGTGGCACGCATCTTGCCTTGAGCTTGACTGGTATTGCGTGGTAAAGGAATTGATATGTGAGTGTTTCATGGTTCAGTCCAATATTGATTCTGTACATTCGGGGTCAATACGTACTTCTAAGTGCTTCTGTTGATCGTTGGATTGGAAACGGGTTTTCGGATCCGCGGCAGATTTGCACTGAACCTAATGGGTCACACACTTAACGGGTTGGAACTGTTTAACAGGTTTGTGCATGGATATGATCCGTGTAGGAGTTAGAACCCTAGCGGGCCTCAGCCCACTAGCACGTCTATAAAAGGCGAGGCCAGGGGCGGCGCATAGCACGAATTCAGCCCTGACCAAGCCTAGCTGATGCGCGCCCCATCCGCTCTGCAGAAACTTGAAACCCGCTGCGATCCTCCATCTCATGGCCCGCCAGCGATCCAGCTCCCCCCCAAGACCAACACCTGGTCTCAGGCCTAGGTCCCTACATCTATTGGACCAACTGGAAGCACAACCCAGGTCCTGGCCCAACTCAGCCCAGAAGGCTAGCCTGGTGGGAGAGGGGTGCCTCCATCTTTTATATTGTGCTCCCCCATCACCAATATTCGATGTGTGATTGATGGGTTTAGTTACACATCGGATATTAGTGATGGGGGGCCCAACTTAAAAGGTGGTGGCACCCCTCTTCCACCAGACTAGTCTTTTTGGCTGAGTTGGGCCAAGACCTGGGTTGTGCTTCCAATTGGGCCACTAGATGTGGGGACCTGGGCCCAAGATCAGGTGTTGGTCTCGGGGGGAGCTGGATCACTGGTGGGCCATGAGATGGCAGGATCACTGCGGGCTGTGCGGCAAGGTTCTAGCACACCCCGCATGGCGTTCCTACTCGGTACGTATGGAATTGTGGATATCGGAAGAGCACTGCCATACGCATACGCGCTATTCGATTGGATCTCCGGCGACCAGGCGCCATGAACGACTACTTCCTCTACGCGCACACATCTACTTCCGTTGCATCGGCGCGTCAAGGGCAACGATCTATGATCCCTACTAGCATGTGATCTTGGGTGAATCGTAGTATGATTTTGTGCTCGCATAGTCTACTCATTTCCCTTCAATCTCCAAGTTGGTTTTCCGTTGGATTGTTACTCTTGGATTTTGATGGCTTCTAGACGGTTAATAGTCGCCCTTGAGATACCAAGACTTGGTGTGGTGGCTGGGGAACGTTTGCGAAGGCCAGATTAGTCCAAAGAGTGAAACTGGGAGTGCTTGGTGCAACCCGAGAGGCAAAGGGTTAAGAGGGACCGCGACTTAAGTGTGATCGAGCTGTCTCAACGGAGACGTAGGATCTCCTCAAAGATTCAAACTTCGAAAACAACACGTTTTTAGTATTCTTGTGGATTTGGTTCTATCCTCTTGTTCTACTTGTTTATTGCTTCTAACCCCATTTGGTGCAGATGGTATCATTAAAATTGCTAAGGGGTTTCAAACACTAGTTTCAACACTATCGAATAGTCTGATTCGATATCAGATAGTTTGATCCATATCTGATATTTGATATATACACCGCAACATCCGATATTGTTTTTGTGTTGTGCTTAATTTCTGTTGAAAATTTGTAAAGCCTATTCACCCCCTCTAAGCTACATTTCGATCCTTCACCAAGACGGGCCGAAGACCAAGTCTATTGCGGGTTGGAGTCTGGGTCGGTCATGGTGGAGTAGCATGTATTCAAACGGGTGTAGAAGATGCATACGAACTCCGTTTGGGGTGTCATTACGGAGAAGCCCTTCACGAGACCTTTCCAACGAATCTGGTCCCACTTTCAATTTTTTTTTGAGTCAATCACAATCACTGAAATAAATAATGACCATATTTTGTTGGGCTGTTCGGTGTTGCGTCACTTGTCTTTTGTGCCTCGGCCCGTGTACCCTGATTAGGGGTGCACCCCAAACACTAGCCACCACTCTTCTCGGGTGTTAAAACCTCGTATCATTGTTAGACTTGGTTTTGCTTAAATTATTTTGCCGTCATAGTTTCGTGGGTATTCGGTTTGTGGAACTCCAACAAATATTATCTAGATACAAAGTTTGTAGTGTCATTTCTTCCTTCTTGGAAGCCGCAACTCCGCCGTATATCTATCAATTAACCGTTGCTTTCACCCATATCACATATTCCTATTCATTGTAAATCTTGACAGATCCAGCATGCGTCGAGACATGAGGCATCCCGTGCCACAAGTGCAAGACACGAGGTCACAAGTAGACAGCTGGAGCTGGACGGAGCTCGAGCGGAGGCCGTGTACCCTGACAAATGAACCGCCGCAGTCCAGCTCACCCAGCCATGGACCAGCCCGCAGCCGCAGCCCCGCCACCGGCAGGCCAAAAGTGGGGCTGGGGCGCGCACACGCGCGCGCGAGCGTGCAGCGCAGTACTGTAGGATCCCACCAACTGCCACCACTCGCATTCAAACAACCCGAATCCACCCGGGAGGAGATAGAGAGAGAGACAGAAGAGGGGAGCAGATTTCAAACGAGCTCCCCCGGTGCGCCGTGCCGGCCGCCGCTCCCCCACGCCGGGAGAGGGAGAGGGAGTGGGATGACGGTGTCCGGCGGCGGCCGCTTCTTGCTGCTGCTGCTGCTGGTGCTGCTGGTGGTGGTCTTCTTGCCGGGGAGCGGTATGGTTGTGCTGGCGGACGTGGCGAGGGTGGCTCTCGCCGATGTGGCGTCGCCTCCTGCGCCGTCGCCGGCGGCGGACGCGCCCTTTCTCGCTGACGTGGCATCGCCTCCGGCTGGTGAGCTTGCGTTCTTTCGTTTTCGTTTCTTAAGAGGGGATAACCGACAAGGGGGAAATCCGGAAATGTACCTTCTCAGACGTGCAACTCAAATGTGGATGCATCCCGCATCTTCTTCTCTTGCGCATTTGTTGCGTCAAGAATGTGCAATGCTATCTTTCTTCTCGCTTGGGTTGATGTTGCCGGACTTCTTTTTTTTTTTAAGAGCATGTTGTCTGACAATTTGGAATGAGATTTTGGGTTTCTTGATTGCAAAACAGTTTTTGTTTTTGTTTTTGTTTTTGTTTTTTGCTATTTTTACTTCGCTTCCTTAGCGAATTATTCTTTGCCTTTGGACTTTGTCTATGAATTGCAATTTCTTCGTGCAAGTTCAACAAAATAATTTCTATGTGTGTGCCATCAGTTCATCCGACAAGAATCGGGGACAAATGAGAAGCCTATTTTTTCATTCTCTAGGTGGCTAGGGCAAAAGGTGGCTGCTAGGGTAGGCTCTCTCGAGTTTCTCCCGTGCACCTAGCTCCTATTTATAGGCCCAAGGCGAAACCCTAGAAATGGACGGCTCAGATTAAATCGCGAGATTCAGATCGCCCGATCGGACGCCGTCCGGTTCCCGTCGGACGCCGTCCGACAGAGGATTTAGCCAAAATTTGTGCTTCGTCGGACGCCGTCCGATGGCTTATCGGACGCGTCCGACAGGGTACTGGCGCGCGCGAACGGGGCACCCGCCAGGTGTTCGGTCATTTGCCAAACCGCCGACGGACGCTGTCCGGTACGGGTCGGACGCCATCCGACAGGCGCTACTGTCGCGCCCCCCGTCGACCAGACGCCGTCCGGTGCCCGTCGGACGCTGCTGGGTGGCCACTTTTGAACTTCATCGGACGCCGTCCGGTCGCTGTCGGACGCCGTCCGACAGGGGCTGTGCACCTGGGACTTAGCCATTTTCGAGCTCTCTCCTTCGGAACCGGTGCTGTCGGACCCCGTCCAAATACGGTCGGACGCCGTCTGACAGAGGCGGTGTTTTCGGGACTTCGCCTCTCTCTCGCCCCCTCTCGTCACCACGCCTCGGATCTTGGTTCATTTTTGTCGATTTGTGGACACGCGGGAGGTTTAGATCACTTTGGCGGGAAATTTCGCGCTCTCAGGTATTTCGATGACTTAGTGGCTACGAAAGCCTGGACAGCTGTACCCCGAACCTTCTCGACCCTGGGACAGGTGTACTCGCTCTAGATGGTTCGCTCACAGCTAACACCTGACACTCTCGGAACCCCTCGTGACCTATGCTCAGTGGGACCATGCAACCAGAGAGATGTAGTCGATCTGCTGAGCCGAAGACGCACACAAGGAAATCAGAGAAACTAGGAAACAAGAGGTCCTTAACCTTCGCGTTCCAGCTGTACGGCCTAGTTGCCATCAATTACCAAAATCAATCAGCCCATGGGAGGCTTGATCTTACACAAGTCCCTAGATCAAGTAGCTTGAACACACAGACATACAGCTTTGGATCACAACCAAAGGCGCATAAAACCAGAATGATTAAATATTCGCCAACATGGCGTTATTACAATAAGTCTTTGGGCACCACGACCCTTACAAACATTGCAGCGGAAGTCTTATTACAGTACTCAAATAAAAGCCAAATGAAAACGAGCAACGTCCGATAACCACAGGCACACTGGAGGTGCAGCGCTTAGATAGCTAAAAATCATCGTCCTGAATCCCGGCCGCGAATCCCTCGTCTTCATAGTACTTTTCTTCTGGGTAGTCCTCCAATGGTCCAACACCTGCTCGTTGGAATGAGCAGCCCCGCATGAAAAGCGAGGGTGAGTACGCGAATACTCAACAAGCAAGGCTGACTATATGCAACTAAGGCCTTGTTCTCTTCAGCGTATCGTTGCGTTGGCGTATTACTGTAGCAATTTTGAGAGCTCTCGAAACGAGGTCTAAAGATTATAAAAAAATAATAAAAAAATAGTTTTAGCATCTTTGGAAGGACTACTAAAAGTCACGAAAAAATCGTTATAAATTATCACAACATATAGGCTATATAAAAATAACAAAATTTGCTACAGTAATACGCAACGGTACGATACGCTGAAAAGAACAAGGCCTAAGGCTCCAAGGATAAGTTTGGGTTATTTTGCATAAAGCCAATTTTTCAAAGGTTTCTCCTAAATTTTGAAATATGAGGAAAAATGTGAATAAAACAAATATTTCATAATTATTTTTATTTCTTTTTCTCTGGCCACAGCCAGCATTTTCCAAGTGGCTAGATCATGGTTCCCCGCCATGAACCTGTTCCCTCAGCACTCACAGTTCCCCACTGTGAGGAGAAAATAAAACAAATTCCTTTAAACAACAATTTGAAAATCAAAACAAACACTACCTGAGAGTCAGCTCCCCGTCGTCCGCCCTTGACCATGGGCATGGCTGTCATGATAGTTTTACACTCTGCAGAGGTCTCACACTTTACCCACGAGACAGGATTCATCCCAAAGGAGGGGTCCTAACGACAGAGTCTTTCTCCAACCTTCTCTTAGATCAGGTACTCCCACTAAGGTTCGCTCTGCTGACCTGGTCTATCTTCAGTAGACAGGAGTCTCCCTCTTGCGCCGATAGATAGCCAGTCTATCTTCGCTTCTACTCCTCCAGTGGAGTGCCTGGCCTAAGGGTCCGAATGATGTTAAAGCAGGGCTTGCCCACACAAGCACCCGTGGTCGCGTTGTAGTACTTAGCTCGACTACCTCAAGGAATCGGTCCTTAGGAATTAGGGTGGGTCCCACACTAGGCTCAACTCTCGTTCTGCTGCACCATCCTTGCAACCACCCACCCCAATCAAGTTTTGCTAAAAACACCCTTTTTGCCAAGATAGCTCCCCACTATTGTCTACACCCATTTCCAAAAGTGACAGTCCAGCTGTCTTTTAAAATCATGCAGTTCATCGACGTGGCATTTAAATAGGTGCAGATAGGGATCATGCAATCTAAGCAATTCTAGTGATGGCAAAACCTAAATTCAATGGAAGGCTATAATAGGATTTTAAATAAGCCTACGGCAGCAAGGTAGGGTACATCAAGGTCTAATTAACTAGTTGGGTTTATCTACTCTAACCAATTAATCATTTTTACGTTCAACATACATGTATAATTTCACAAACATCTAACAAAAGAGATTTGTAATTAAAACAGGAGGGGTACAAGGTTTCAGCACTTGCCTTGCTAGGCGCAATTCACACACTCTCCGGCAGCGTCGGCGAATCGCCCGAAGTCGTCCGATCCTAGCGTACAACAAAAAGGCAGAGAAATTCAATAATGCGGAAGACTCAAAAATAGATGAGTGCAATGCATATGAGAATTTTACAGAAGGTTCCTCTCTTCCAAAAGAATTTTCAAAATTGGTTTCACAATTTTCATATTTTTATTTTATTTATAAAAATTGCTACAACAAAGATAATAGAAGAAATTCTACAGAAATTAATATATAGAGAAACAGTACCAAAATTTTATGTAAAATACTAGACATTTTTATGAACCTAATAAAATTGGTTTTATATTTTTCTGAGAAATATAGAATTTTAAACAATTAATTGAACTTCACTATTTGTTACAAAATTTGGAAAAAAAAAAAGAAAAGGGCCATGGGCCTTGACTTGGCCTGGTGTGGCCTGGTCCACGCGAGGCAAGGAGAGGGGGGGAGGCGGCGGCGGCTTGGCGGGAGGCGGCGCGACGGCGCGCGACGGCTGGCAGCGGCGGCGACGTACGGTGGTGGCAGGGCAAAATTGGGGGGTGGGGGAGCACGGCGGCGGCACGGGGATGCTCGTGGTGGCGGCGAGGCGGCGGTGCGACGTGGAGGCAGTGGCAGCGACGGGAACGGCCGTGGTGGTGGCTCCGGCGACGGCGGCGGCTCGGGGTCGGCCTAGAGGTGTTGAACAGAGGCAGAGGAGGGGAGAGAGCTCACCGGAGTGGGTGGAACCGAAGTGCAGCAGGGGGAATTCGGGGGCGGCCAAAGGGGCTCAGGTTGGGGTTTCTATAGAGCAAATGTGACGATTTGGAAACGCAAAACGGCTGGAATTGATCGTCTAGGAACTGAAGAAACCGAATGGCATTGATTGGTAGCAATTTTGGGCATTGAAACTTCAGTTCTAGGCTCATGATTTTCTCCTTCATGCTGGCTTCAATGGGGAATCCAAGGTGGCTGCGAAAATCTCTTGTGTCCAGCAAGGAAAAGGTAGAAGAAGGGTCAAGGGACAATGACAAGTGGGTCCCACAATTTATTGTGGCTTTTCCCCCTTTTTCCTTTGAGAGAAAAGGCTAAAGAGAGCTCAAAATAATACTTTAAATATTTCTGAAATTTTTTATTAAACAAAATTATTTCTTATTTAATTATAAATCAACTTTCCATTTTTACCAAATTTTTAGATCACTAAATTAATTTTCGAAAGGTTTTGGCAATTTTTGGATAACCAGAAATGATTTTTATAAATTACTAAAGTAACATACTCATTTTTGGGTTAAATTGGGTTTTTAGTTTATAAAATAATTTTGAATGAGATGCTCATGCATGATTGATATTTTTGAAAAACGAGGATGTTACACTCCCTTTATATAGTGGAGGCTAGGGAAGAGTTCAACTCCTACTCTAACCTATTCTGCCTTTACAACACAATGCCCAATTTTAACCCTACTTTATATATATTCGACACCAAATCTAACATAATTGGTGTCAAGTATTTGATCATAAACGAAATTTTTTATAAAGGATGCATATAGTTTGCACGCGAAACTAATCTCTCTAGCTTTCCAAAGCCCGGTCGCCAGAATTTACCTATATAGGTAATAATTTGCTGGTGAAGCCAGCTAGGGATGAAATCGGTCCAAATCTAAATTGGATAATGGCAAAACCAGACTTAGATTCTTTTTATCCAAATCTGTATTGCGATAGTATTATATACGAATATGGATCACATCCAAATCAGAACGGTTACTGATATTGATTGGAACAACCAAATCTCTTGGGTTGTACAGTTGAAATCAACTAATTTAAATGGAAATATGATTGATTTGATTATCAAATGTACCAAATTTTCATAAATGGAATAGGCTTGTAAGAATAATAGAAATTATTAAAAAAATAACTTGAGAATAGTGCTTAGAATATAATTTGTGAGCACCCCTTTCTATTCAATACTAATACTAGTGCCTAGTGGTTTGAGCTAAGCTAATATTCAGTTGGCTTGATGGGCTAAAACTAAGGGAGTCTGGTCCAGTGGAAAATGTTGGGATGTAGATCCAAATCCAAAAAATATCTTATTTAACAGGACCCAGATCTGTATCCGATTGGTCCGGACCAAGAGGATCATTATCCATTTTCAGTCATGTTGGTCGTGACCTTTTAATAGTGGAAAATGTCAGTTGTATAGTTTGCCAAAATTATCACAACACTTTGTATGCACAAACTAATATACATTGTGCATGTGAGAACATGTGGAGGTCCTATTGATGTGATGTGTATAAGTGACATGATTTGATTTGGGTGAAGAGTTTATGTTTGAATTTTGAGTTGAGCCGATTCGGTAATTTGTGAAAATAGATGGTGTTTTGTGTTTTTGGAGGTCTTCCTGATTTCAAATGAGAAAGTGCCGAATAAACAATTGTTGAGAATTTCGATACACATCTTTTTGGTGTGTTGACTTTTTCCATTCGAGCAACGAATAAATAGATAAAATTTATCTCATGCATTGTTGTGCTGAGAGGCCGGGAAAGATGGATTTGAATTATGGTCAGTTCTAGAGCATGTAGGTTCTTGGGAACGCAGCCATATACTTTTGAATTTATGTTGAAATTGTTTTTGGTGCAGTGCTATGTGATAGTTTTGTTGTCTTTATTAGTTGTAGAACAACGACGCTAGGCCATGGTGAGGCAAAGGACCTGGACTAGTCTAGGAGAGCTGAAGCCCAGAACAATTAAGGTGCCAAAGACAGGTGAGGCCAAGAGGTGGTTGTGACCAGGAGGGCATGGAAACACAATGGAGATTGTGAAGCAAGTTTGGAGGCATTCATGGTCGGCAATGTACCGAGACTAGGTCTAGCAGGTCGATGTCTAGAACAGTGAGTGTGTCGCGGGACGGTTGCATGGGCTCAAGCTTGGGGACCACAAGGATGATGGACTTGATCCAGTGTGAGGATCTGAGGCTTGGCAGGTGGTTGAGGGCTACTAAAACTGAGCGGTAAGGTGTATCGGTTGTGTCCAGTGTGTGTGGGGGCCATGTGGTCCATGTAAAGGAATACGTGGCTCATATTCAAGGGTATATATGGAGTATATTCCTATGGTTATGTGTTGATATTTGTGTAGTTTGTGATATACTTGTGAATTGTTTTGCCCACCTATATATAACTTCATATTATACTGCTAACTCTAAGCAATGAAAACCACCGTATTCATACAAGTTCTTGTCTAGTTCTTGCATTTAATCTTGTCCCTTTAGTGTTTTTGTTTGCTACTAGTTTATTTTCCTCATCTCCTACTACTGATCCATGATGCCTTGAGGTCGCACAAATGAATGAGGCCCTTTTGCAACTTAGGAAAGGCTAGTGATAAAGTTGTTGAACTAGTTGCACATACATCTATACATGAAGTTTTTTTCCCGCAACTTGTAGTCTCAGAATTTTAGGAAAAACTAGAAAATCCTTTCTCGAATCCATTCAAGAAAATTTTTTTAAGTCATCTAGGCAAAGCTTTTAGGCACTATTAGGTGAACACTTGGTCCAAAATTTCTATTTGATGTTCCTGTCAGAGCAGCTTGTGAGATTTTTATAGAAATCTGTGAGACTCCTTTTTGATGGATTCCAACGGGATAAGATCCATGCCTTCCTTATATACTTGTGGACAAATTTTGGAGTTATATAGATGCACCGTTTGTGACCCATGAGGTGAATACCAACCCCCAAACATTCTATTTAAAATTTCTAGCAGAATGACTTCCAAGAATTTCCATGAGGTGAAACTTGGAGGGTTACTACACGACTCACTCATCTCCTCGAAGAAATATTTTTATAAGTATATTGTAGTCCTAGACTGGCAGCAACAACATCTTACCTCGAGTGCTTTTTTCTGTAGGAATATGATTTTCTTTTTTTTATTGCTTTAGTTTGTTTGGATCCTTGTTTCTCCTTTAGAGTAAAGCTTATTTTGAATTGGTTCTTTCTTGTTTGGACACTCAACAACTAGTAATATGGGCTAAACACATATTCACACAAATACTATCTTTACAACTTGGGGTACGTACAGTTGTTGAATGCTTGGTTTTGGAGGGTCAGTGGGTTTAGGAGCACCGATCAAAAGAAAATCTTCAAAACCTTCCATTCACCACCTTTTGGTCGCCTAACTGGTCTTTCACATTATTTTAGCAAATATTAATTGTATTGCATTACTTTAGCAAATATTTTTAGTGAAGTCCACCTGGTTCTAGTAATCCTGTGAGGAGATAAAATCTGACACTTAAGATGCATCTGTAGCATTGGGCCAGGACATGTGTAGGAGCCAGCGACCTGCCCGTGCTGTAGAGTTGGAAAATTGATGTTGCTAGTCATTTTCAACATCTGTCATTTTGAGCACTACTACTTTTTGACTAACTTTTAGAGATAAGTATGTAAAATGAGCTGATCAAATGAAAGATTCTTGATGACTGTCCAATCGTTGCGGATATCTTAAATATGTAGGTTCTGTATAATAGTCATCCGAATTCCATTTTCCTTTCGTGCCGAAAGTCACAAAATTCGACAGATATCTTGGTTTGGTGATGTAGCTAATAAATTGTTATGAGAGATTATAATATTATGTCTCTCCATTCTTACTGCATGCCACACTTTATTAAGCATATAGAAATACAGATAAATGCAGATTAGAACAGAAAACGTCTAGCTCAGCATACGTTCATACAAGGGAGAACCTCAACCATTCACTCGATCACGAATACGATTACACGGTGATCCAAGAAAGCCACGTGCACGAGTGCGTGCTTATTTACGCTCATAAAAACCACAAAAGGCCAGGCCAGATGCCCGCACAAGCAGCTGCAGCTAGCTACTTGGCGGCTGCGTGGAGATCGAGGGAGAGGAACGGGCGCTCGCCGTTGAAGTTGCCCGGCGGGTCGTAGCTGCAGACGATGAAGACGCCGCGGTTGGCGGCGCAGACGACGCGCGCGCAGCCGATGCGCGTGGACTTGCGCCACACCACCTGGGTGTAGTGGCCGCACACCTTGCCGGGGTTGCAGGTGTTGGTGTCGTAGTGGTAGTCCTTCTTCTCGTCCACCCACAACCCCACCGCGTCCGCCGCGCTCCACGCCTTCCCCGCCGACCCCCAGAAGATGTTCTCGCCGTACGGCCCGCCGGAGTGCACCAGCGCGCAGTCGCCGGCGCGCTTCGCCGCGTAGTTCTGCGCGTAGCTGGCCACCTTGGCGTCCCACGCCACCGGCCCGACGCCGTCCGCCGCGCGCGCCCGGTTGTGCAGGTTCACGAAGTCCTGCGGCGTGTTCTGGGCTGAGCCGCCAGCCACAGCCCATGCCATGGCCAGGGCAAACACCGCGAGACTTTTGGAACTACAAGCCATGGCTTTTGATATAGCTAGCTAGGTTGACACGTGAGACGAAGAGTGCTTCAACTCGATGTCCATTTATAGCCTGTCCATGTGGAATGAGTCTATGGCAGGGATTGCAAGGAAGCATACAAATTAAATTTATCGGATAAAACATCATGATCGATCGAGACATCCGAGTTGCTGCCAGTGGTAGGCTGGTCGCTGTCCATTTTCTATCTTGCTAACACATGTGCTTACGTCTGACATCAATTATTGCTTACATGCAAGTTCCACTAATTTAATCTATTCTGTTTACTTCGTGTATAGATGAGTGAGATGTGCAAAGGGAGTATACCCACGTGGTCTGCGTTAACTTATAACTACATCGCAGCCTCATTAGATGGCAAAGTTGAAAACACAATGCATGGAATGGCTGGCGGCATCTACTGTATTTTGTCAATGCTCCTAATCCAATAATCCATTTTTAATTGAAAGCCACTTTATTTATTTTTAAATAATAAAGCTCACGTAATGTATTTTGCCAACTACTTACTTAATTTTAGAATAAAGAAACTGTCGACGACCGGCAGACGGACTCCCACGTCAAGCTTACTTCTTGATTAGGGGGATCAAGAGAGCCCTTTCCTACCCGCGCCTGCGCTTCCAAGATGTCGAAAGACGAGGTATCTTGAGTGTAAACAATAGTGGGACAATGATGTATCCTGGTTCGGGCCTCCTACGGTGAGGATAATAACTCTACTCCAGTGTATTGGTTGCTCGGTGTATGAAAACAGACTGTGGAAATTGCTCGGGTAGAACTCCGAGCTCCTCCTACGGATTACAGTGAGTGTCTATGATTCTATGCGAATTACTATGGATCGACCTCTCCCCATCTGCCATGCAGGGTCAGATTTATAGGGGGCTTAGTTACAACGGTTAAAAGAGCTAATTAATGCTAATTACTACTCCCTCCAGTTTGATAATTCCTGTCGCTGGAGTGTTTTGTGTTTAGTTGGAAAATTCCTGTCGTTCTAGGATGCATTGATTGTAAGCAGAACTTTACGTGGCCCTAGAACCATTTGTTGGGTGTGCATGTAAATAAAGTGTAGCATCAAAATTCAAACCTAGGCATGCAACTTATGGGAAAGTGGAAGCAACCACTAAGCTACAAGCATTCATTTGACCATATTACTACTACGAGATATTTAATACTTCCTTGGTATGTGAGATCATGTCTAAAACGACAGGAATTATCAAACTGGAGGGAGTATCTCTAAATGGCTGTTAAACCATGTAGTAACCGTAAAACAGGCAATTGAATGCCATTAATCTTCATTACGCAGGGGCCTTTAGTGCTCCGGGGGAATCCAATGCTGTTGTAGTGTCCTATACTGTCGGGCACCTTTCTGCCAGTAGAGTTATCCGGGACGGTTCTTCGGGCTTCTGTTGTGCTTGCTCGGCGAGTCCTACATGGCCACCAGCTGTCATGATGTGGAACGGGCAACTTCCGTTCCCCGACAGAAACATTATTCATTTTGAAAGAAAAATCGGCGATAATAAAAGCAACAATGTTAATTGTTTGGGTACAATTAATTGTCTGGACTAACAAATTAGTATCTACCATCAGCGAGCCCAAATCGATGAGGCAAAAGGATCATGTATGGTGGAAGACACTACATGAATTTTGGTTGAAAACACTACAGGAACTATTTGACCAAGCCAGCAATCAGGACTTGAAGGTATTGTAGCTTATCTAGAACTTGTTTAGGTGGCAAAGTTCAAAACACTCCGGAAGGTTGGTTGGTGGCATCTTATGAAGAAATTATATGTCCAATTAACAATCATGGGCCACATCGAATGTGGGCTCAATGATATGTGAAACCACGTATGGCGTGGGCTACATAGACCATGTGAGACATGGGCCATGGACCGGGTTGGGCCTCTAGCATAGAGACCCACGGTGGGACTATATAAAGGGAGACAGTGGAGAGACGAATGCTGAAATTAGGTTTTTTTCACTCCACCAAACCCTAGCCGTCATCTCTCACGTCCGCGCCTGGATCTAGCACGTCGCCGTGGGCGGATTCCAATCACCGGATGTGTGTATTCTTGTAGAGGTGCAACACTTGGGGCGCTGGCTTGATCAACCGCGAGACGAACCGGAGAAGACGACATGATCTACTCGCGTTCGGAATCTGGTCATGATCTTGTTTCGTGAATTCCCGTTGATCCAGGTGGAATTTGGTGATGGGACTGGATGCGTTGGAAAGCTCTCATTGAGGGCTTCTTCGGAGGGTACATGATTTTCAAAAACAGGCTTCGGATGTGGCCGGGACGTCCGTTTGAAGACAGACAGCGCGGGGGTGTCGCGAACCGCGCGAGGTGAGTTGGATCTTGACGTGGCCTCTGTCGTGCACCTCGGCGGACTTAGCCACACCTAATCGAGGTACAGCAGCGGCGCGGTGGACCTCAGCACGCGTCGACAAGACCTCAGCGCGTCTTGACGACGAGATGTGCTGGACCCCGGCCGACATGTCGACGTCCTCATAGCTCAACGTCGCCCGGGGGTCGCTTGACGGACCTCGGTGGATGCCGCTGGGCCTTCATTGGACCTTGGCGCGTCTGATCGGGACCTCGAAGGACCTCGACGGTGGACATGGTGCTGTCCAGCGAGAAGGAGAAGCTCGGTTCGAACGAATGGCCTCTCCCACATGACGACATGCAGATCGATGAACCGGCTTCATCGACTCTTATTCTGCTTCATTGCGTGTCGTAAGGTAAAGATTCATGGTCATCTACTAGCAGGCTCCTAGCGGCGGGTCTACGTGTGTTGAAATTGTTTCGTGTGATCGTCAAACCGCGCGTGATTTTCTAACAGTGGTATCAGAGCCATCCCGTGTAGTTCTTTATGTGAATTAATGGTGCATATGTGATGCGCTAGATTAGAAATTTGATTTATCTAATTACTTCCGGTCGGTAGGATTGGTTAGTGTTATGGTTGATATGATTAACCATGAATATTGATAAGATCAATGAATTGTGTGTTGACGTGATCAACTAGTAGATACGATCCACAGTTAATTCGGTGCCATGATAGATCTAAATTGCCCTGAGTTGTTAATATGATTAGCTAATTTGGTTTAATAAATTTATTATAAAGTTAATTGGTTGATTAGATCGATCGATTGGGCTTTGGCCGGATGATATGATCACCGGCGGGCCTCATTGTCATATGATGATAGTTTGGCTTATAGCATCGTACTATGGGTATTGATTTGGATGATTTGATCAACTGACCACTACATTGATAAATCAATTATGTATTGTGGACTGCATGCTAGTGGCTAGCACATGAGAATTTTTCTTATTGGTTGATTCGATCAACCGGTGTGGATTTCCTCATTGGTGTACGCATGTGCTTCCCTTGGTTGCGATGGAGTTAACTCGCTGCTGGATTTTGATCCTATGTCGATGATGCCATGAGTGCCTGGTTGTCATGACGTGTATT
Source organism: Raddia distichophylla (assembly GCA_005191435.1). Classification (NCBI taxonomy): domain Eukaryota; kingdom Viridiplantae; phylum Streptophyta; class Magnoliopsida; order Poales; family Poaceae; genus Raddia; species Raddia distichophylla. Next base: position 606,112 of record SPJY01020124.1, on the reverse strand, counting down.
TGCAGAGGCCGATCTATCGATCGATCGTGCTTAGTTGCTTGTTGGTCGTGGCAGCAGGTGGTGTTTGACCGCAGCACGGTCACGTCCAAGGTTGCACGGAGGGCACCTTTGTCTTCTTGTTGCCGCCGGGATTTGATCCCTCGATATCGGACGTGCCACTGTAAGGATATTGTATCTTTGTCAGGTTGCTATATGGTTGCGCCACTGGCCGTTTCTTTGGCTGAACCAGAATTTTCATATGCAAATTTGTTGTATGTGAAACTTTTCAGTTTAATCTCAGAGAGAGACGAGACATTCAATGTAATTGATTGACGGAAATTGTTTCCACGGGCTAACACGATTAGTCCGGATTTGGGTTAATGTGATTGATCTAATGATCTTGAGAAAGATCGTGAATTGAATTCATGTGAGCATGAGACTGCAGTGATGGTCATTCGTAGGCTTACATGTATGTTTTATTCACGCCAGCTGTTAGAATGGTTTTAGTTGGTGAATGTAAATTATATAGCATGTGTGTATTTGATACATGGATGTTAGTCCTGGCCTACAAATGATTTTTACATGCTGCTTGATTGTCTCTTATATATTACTTGCTATTAATTGTAATGGCTTGGTAGTCTTATTTGATGGCATCAAGCGATGGCCCAGTGGACAGGAAAGGACGTTGTGATATTGATCACTGCGTCTGGAGCATACTGGTGCACAGCTTAATAGTGTGTTTTCTGTGATGGTTTTCCTGGCCTGCTATTCTTTCCTCTTGATAGAATAGATTTACCTTAGAAAAATTAAGAGTTTGCCCTTTTCCAATAGCTGCACCTATAAGGGTCGCAACATTTATGGTGGGTCTGCCTTCGCAGAGTGCCATGTTCTTTGTGATCAAATAGGGTAGATGTCGGACAACTGCACGCATAGTATTGGTTTCACTTAAAGAGGCTATCAAAATGGTTTTGGGCCTCGGGGCAAGGGTGTTGGTGCTGAGCATTGGCGCATACCACCCAACACACAAGAGTCACATACGATGTGATTGGCAAAGGGTTGCCTACCTATGTCACGGGTTCTAGCGGTGAGCCTCCGTTCACTAGGACTACGGTGAATATGGATCTTGTCCTATTACATGTCACCATAGGGAATGTGATTTGAGTGGCAGTATCTTTTTGTTAATTGTTAATGAATTGATGCAAAACATAAACATAGATATGATATTGTCTTGTCACCTATTTTATTTAGATATATCCTTATGAAGGAGTATCATAATGGTATGACCATCTATTGATTTGTATAGATTTTATGAGAAGTGTTCTCACTTTATTAGTAAGGAATAAAGATCTAATTGTACTACCTAGATGAACCAGCTATTAATGCAATCTGGACTAAATGGGTGTTCTCTAGAAGCACTCCATTGATTCTCTATTGGTGTTAACTGCCTCATACTTGCCACCATGGGATCCGAGCGTCAGAAGCTAAGTGATCATGGGCATCTGTGATATGATTGTGGGTGCTAAGGTTTTGTTTGAGCTAAGACGGTGGCTGACGAGGTTAGACCTCTAAGTCATTGTTTTGTGCAAGTTGGCTCAAAGGAAAATCGATCAACTTTTATGTGATCAATATGATTGATTATTTAATTGGTTCTTGATGTGTTTCTTGGGTTACTCATTTTGATGAATAGCTCAGAGAAATCACTGGCCGAGGTGTATATGATACATATGACAGTAACAGAAAGCATAGTGTATAGTTTTAATCATTTGATGATGGTTCAATAGAATGGTCGACTTGTGAAGGAGGTCAAGTCTATATGACTTTGGGGATGTGAGGCTTTGATAATGGGACAAAGGGTTGTCTCTTTGGCCGTGGACAGATCTTGACCTTCTAATCATCGGAATTATTTCGGAATTGAGTAAATGTTACGATATTCTAGTCTATGCAAAATTGATTTTCTGCTTCATATTTAAAGTGGGAGGTTATGAACTGAAATAGAGAACAATTGTTGTTCGAATATTTCAATTGAAATGCTATATGGCCATGCTCCATTATTGAATGGAAGTGTGATTTAATTTCTGAGATTATGATCCAGCAATGATTGGTGGAATGGTTCCACATTAGCTTGTTGTATATGTCTCATTGTGAACAAGATATAGCGATGAGAGACTTGGACTTTATGAGACAATTGTCTAAGTATGATTAGTCGAGTCCATGTACCATTGTCAGTCAAGGGGTACTAGTTAGAAATAAATATGTTCATAAATATTGTGGATGAGACACCATATTTGGATATGGATTGGAAGGTGTTTCGTGTTGTCTTTTCTCAATATAGGATTGTTTGGCTAATGTGAAACGTTTGACGTCTAACAAAAGCCAATACCCGATAATCAATTGCTTTCAGTGGGATGCAAAGTATTTGTTACTTTATGAAAGGTTGAGAACAAAATGTTGTTTTCATATGCATTCATTGGAGAAAATAGTTTCTTTCAAATGAATCCGTGGGAGTACGGTGTGAACTGAAATATTCAGGAAATACCGAAAAGGCAGGCAGGTAGGACACTGGTTGTCCATGCCAAGCAAGGGTTGTGCATGTTTGTTGTCTGTCCAAGTAGAGGTTGCCTTTTAGGAGATGCTGCTCAGTCTCGGCATTACCGTCATCCTCTCCAGAGCGCTTGTTTCTTGGGAGATGGTGTTATGCCACGTCAACCATCCACTGAGCCTCAACGAGTTATACAAGCGGTTGTATAAACCATTGGAGGATACAATCCCACGTACGTCTAGAAGGCTATGTCAGTTGATGATATTGCATCGGCATAACACTCATTGTTTGACAATGATGATGTGCCTAAAGAATTATTAAGAAGAGTTGATGGGCCCGAACTTTGAGAGATGGCTTAGATCCATGAGATCCGAATTTTGATCCTAACGTAACAACCAAGTTTTGAATTTGCTTGCTCAATTTGATGGTGCAAGGATTGTTGTGAATACGGGTTATTGTGAGAGAAAAGAAGTGGATGAAAATGTTCATGTCACAACAGCATGACCTATCACAAGTGGTTTCAAATAAGTTCAAATTGTTGACTTTGATGAAACATCCTTGTACATCATCGTGTTTGATTCTATCCGGATCGTTCTAGCTATTGTTGTACATTATGATATGTAATATGGATGTCAAAATAGCTTTCCTTTATGGAAACCTAAGTGAGAATGTCTTTGACATAACCGAAAGGTTTTGATGATCCAAGATAGCTGGAAAGACATGCAAGCTTATAGATAATGATCTGCGGTGCGAGACATGTATCTTAGAGTTGAAATATTTATTTTGGTCGAAGAGGCCAAAGACATGGCCAATTCGCCGAAGTAAAAAACAAGCCTTTTACTTGCTAAGGGGCTAGTGGGAGCGCATTTATTATTCTGGTCTTAATATGTATTGACTTATTGTTGATTGGAATTGATATTCCTAATATGCCAAGTCTTAATTAAGAAAATTATTTCCATATGAAAGACTGAGGATAGTTTGTATAATTGACACACAGATCTATGTGGATAGGTCTGGACGGCTAATTGGATTATGCTTGATGATGAATGTGACAACACGTTAAATGGTTGAATGTGTAGAAACGAGTTCTTTGATTGCCGCATTGCATCTGTAGAGAAGGAATCAATGTGTTGTGACACTTGATGAGCTCGATGTGTGCAAAAAGGGGTTTATGCTCATTGTATTGAGGTGAATGTCACCGAATACGCTGATACCAATCGGATTTAGGTGAATGTCACTGGATTGTCTTCTGAAATACTTGAGAAGTTTTGAGAATGGATTTTATAGGTAATGAAAGGCTGCATGTAATGGTTACATGGTACGCTAGTTTCTAAACCTATATTTAAAGATGGAAGTGTTCCAGACAAGACAAATCTCTCCCACAACCTCTATGCGAGACGCTTGTGAGTATATATTGGACATTGGATGTTCATTATGACTAGGCAAGTAGGGTTCTGTTGCTGATAAGCTTATGAAGTGATCATATATGATGTGATTGTATCAACGACTATGTTTATGACGGTTCCATGAATATATGTCTAACGACGAGTTCATCATGTGTGAGTGCAATGCCGTATGATTATGAAACACGCTGGCTATATGACATTATTCTAAAACTGGTTCTTAGTCGCATATCATTACGGGGAGCAGTAATGATCTGACTAGTACATTATTGACTGATGGCAAGGTTTCACATGCCATAGATATGGGTTGTCAAGTCAATTATGTGGACACATATTGTTGAACATGGCTGGTTGGACAGACCCACAATGAGATGATGCAAGATTTGTTATAGTCTTTGATGTCATCAGTTGAATTCTCATATAGTGACGGTGGGATCCTTTGACCTGAGATCGCCATTAAGTCCCAGCATGCGTAGTTGTATACTTTGGGGGCTATCAAACGCTCTCCATAACAAAGGGTTATAAATATAGCTTACGGGTATGCCATGAAGCATGGACGTGGGGTGTGAGCGGTCAAGATGAGATTTGTCCCTCCTTTATAACGGGAGAGATATCTATGGGCTCTCGAGGTATTTGATTTAGAAAAGTGTATGGTCATACCATGGTGATTAAAGAGTTAATCATAGAAATCAAGTACTTGATTGAGTGAATGGTCGAGCTATCGCAAGGGTGACATGTTTCTTGCCTTGAGCTTGGCTGGTATCGTATGGCAAAGGGATCGGCACTTTAACGCTATTTGGTTCGTTAGATTTAATCTTCGCATGTAATCAGGGGTTGGTACGCTTTGCAAGACACCGCTGCCAATCTGTGAATAAAAATTTGTTTTTGGGTCACCGCTGTCTACATACGAACCTATTGGGTCACACACTTGAGTGGTTAGAGTCATGTGTTGCATAATTGTCTATTATGCAATAAAATAAATAATATTATATATATATAAATATAAAATTATATATAAATATAAAATTCAGATGTTGATGAAATTCCATTTTTTGTAGTATTTTAGTAGATTTAACTCTGTTTATCCTTTAGTTTAATTCAGTTTTAATTTCGATAAGTGGGAGACTGAAGGAATTATATGCCCAATTGACAATCATGGGCCACCTTATGTATAAGACTCATCGGGGTACATCAGTGATGCGCACCATGATAACATGTAATTTCCTTACCTGCAATGACCAAGGTATTCTTATACATATGTCGAACTCTCTTTGAAACTTTGTTCATGTACCTCTTGTAAATTGTCGTGCCGTCACCTAGATAGCTTTCCATTTCCTTGATAGCATTCACCATCTTTAGCATGAACCTAGAAAAAGTCCCATTATCTTCATCTGCATAACATAGGACAGTATATAGTGGCCCAAGTGTGTCTAGCACGGTCTTGATTGACTCCCACCAAGATGGACAAGCAGCCCTCAACATATGCAGTCAGGATCATTATTCCATTCACTGTTTCTCCAATCCTCGGACGCCATCCATTTTCTAAAATAGTCTTTTTTTTATCCCAAACACTCCGAAGGAACATGTAGGTAGTCCCAAACCGTGTGGCAACCGGTCTAATCAACTCTCCACCAATCTTCTTCTTCATTTCATGATGCAACCGGTTATGATTGTAGGAGAACTTTGCGATAACTTTCACACCTTCTACAACATCTTCAACCTCTGAGAATTTTCCTATGTCCCTCATCATTAGGTTAATGGTATGAGCGGCACATCGTTGCCACACAATGTGTCCATAATCAGCAATGATCAGTCGACACGCCTTTCTATAGTTTGGACCATTGTCGGTCACAATCTGTATGATATATTGATGCCCAGTGTCATCTACCACCCCCTTGATCTTCTTATACAAAAAATCTATATCAACAAAATATCATTTCAGCATTAAAAACTTAACAAATCAGCATATAGCTACTATAAAAAATGAACATTATGAACAAAATATAATTTCAGCATTAAAAACTTAACAAATCAGCATATGTCTACTATAAAAAATGAACATTGTGAACAAAATATCATTTCAGCATTAAAAACTTAACAAATCAGCATATGTCTATTATAAAAAAAATAAACATTGTGAACAAAATATCATTTCAGCATTAAAAACTTAACAAATCAGCATATAGCTACTATAAAAAAATGAACATTATGAATAAAATATCATTTCAGGTTCGAGCACTTTGTCATTACCTGCATTTTGAGATTCTTCACTTGCATTGATAAACTTATGGAAAAAAATATGACCATCGCAAAAGATCATGAAATTGATGATACTCATGGCGGTAGGTCCTGTCCATGAATCACACATAAGAATCACACCATATATATCCCAATCTTTTTTAAACCGCTTTACAATCAGCTCCATGTCCTCATAATTTTTATCAAGACAAGGACCATCTATATCATTACCATTGAACAATTTAACTATTTGTCCTAATTCTTGAATCAACCTCATTGCTGCACGAAAATATGAACAATTTACTTTTATTCCTGCAATATCATTAGCATGGAACTACCTTGCCCAAGCTTGACTAAGCAACTCCGTGTTTCCCTTGTTAAGCACATTGTCAATCCTAGGCTGCACCTGGTGGGGTCTACTAGCAATAGAACTAGCAGGATCACTCGATCCACTACCATGCTCATACGTGGAAGTGGAAGCCCTTATGTAATGATTTTGTGTATCTCTTATTGATCTTTCCATTGCCAATCTGATTTGCCCAGCCTCATCACTAGGAATTGCCTCACCAATTCTACCTCCACCAATTTCATGTAGAAGTTAATCTTCCAATGCCTGTTTGGATTGCCTTTTATCTTGTCTTTTCTTCACCCCAAATGTGTGTAATCCCCTCATGGCAGTTCGAATCCGACTTGAGACCTTCAAGCATGCCTGCACATCATCCGGTATAGCACCCAAATGCTGTTTAAGCCGAGTAGCACCCCTAGATAGGTAGGTATGGTCACAAAACCCAATCTTGAAGCCTTGTTTATACTTTCTGCCATGATTCCACACATGTGTAATGTCTCCATCATTAATATCACTTCGCCCTCCTGCAGTTCAATTTAAATGGTGTTTCATGGTAAAAAAGAGATATTTCCTAATAAAGTTGCATGAGTTGTAAGATATACCAAATAAACCGACGCAGGCTGCTTGAGTGGCACCTACATCAATGGGCGTGGTTCGACTACCATCACCTGCCTCCCCACTACCATTGCCGGTTGCATTGCTACTATTGTTGGCCCCATTGGTACCACCACCAGCACCTCCTGCCATGACCTGTGAGTAAATAACATTGGCACAGTAAATAACATTATGCTTCTTTTGTTGCAGAAAAAGTGTACAGAGTTTAAAATTATTTACATAAGGGAGCCTATACAGTACGGACCACCGTTCCAATTGGAAACCAACGGATGAGCAAAAGGACAAAATAGATGACATCATCACGAACCAACCTGACACTACATGAACCAAGCTGAACCTACATAAACCTACCTGAACCAACATGAACCAAACTGAACCTACCTGAACCTACATGAACCAAGCTAAACCTACCTAAACCTACATGAACCATATGAACCAACCTAAACCTATATGAACCAACCTGAACCAAACCGAATTCCCTATGAAACTATCAACCTTTATAACAGAAAAATTCTGAACCAACATGAATTTTCTATGAAACTATCTGAACCAACCTGAACCAAGTTGAATTTCCCATGAAGCTATCTGCATGAACCAACCTGAACCAACATGAAGCTGCCTGAACCAACCTGAACCTGTATGAACCAACCTGAACCTACATGTTTTTCTTTAAACTAACTGAAACAACCTAAATTAAGCTGAATTTTAAACTATCTGAATCAACCTGAATTTCATATGAACCTAGCTTTTTTTTACCTACACAACATGAACCTATCTGAATTTCCTATGAAACTAGTTGAAACAACACAAACCAAATTGAATTTCCTATGAAGCTATCTGTTTTTTTAACAGAAAAATATTGAATCAACATGAATTTTCTATGAAACTATCTGAACCTACCTGAACCAAGTTGAATTTCCCATGAAGCTATCTGCATGAACCAACCTGAACCAACATGAAGCTGCCGGAACCAACCTAAACCTGTATGAACCAACCTGAACCTACATGGCGGCTAGGTTTTGGGGCGACCCCTCCTTGCGCGAGATACACGGGCCGAAGCCCAAAGACAAGGTGACGCAGCACCGGCCAGCCCAACAGAATCTGGTCGCCTCTTGTTTCGACGATTGTGATCAATTCAGAAGGAATTTGGACGTGCGACTGGATCCGTTGGAAAGGTCTCGTCGTGGGCTTCTCCGTAATGTACTTGAACGTCCCAAACGGAGTTGATATGCATCTGCTACGTCCGTTTGAAGACAGACTGCTCCGCCGTGGCCGAACCGGACTCGAACTCGTGGTAGACTTGGTTTCCAACTTGTCTTGGTGTAGAGTTCCATCCTCGCTGATCAACACCATAATTCCTAAGCACAAGCACAATATTATTAGATAGTAACTCGCTCTTATTGGTATTCTCTTGTGTGGTAAGGAACGAGCCCACCTGGTGGTTTAGTTGTCGCGCACGTGCCCTTGTTATAGGTCCTTGCACCGTAGGTGGTGGTAGAGTGGATGCATCGGTAAGAGTGATGTCCTCATCAGAACCACTCGGCCGGCCGAGTGATTATCGGGCCCCTCGCGGAAAGACCGCATCCAGCGCTAGACTATGGCCCGCCCAGAATGCGAAACTTTGCCCGTTGCGATAAGTTAGGAACAGGGGAACGAAATTAGTTCACCTCGCTCACTTTTTGCGCCAGTCAGTTAGCTTCTCCCAGTAGACTCCGCCGCTAGGGTTCTTCTCCGCCGCCGCCTCCGCCGCCATCCGTCTCCAATCGTGATGGCTCCACCATCCGCCACCGCCGCTGAGGGAGCCAAGAACGCAAAAAAAGTGGATGAAGTCCATCACGACTGAGCGGAGGCTACAGAAGCTGGTCTCCCTCGGCGTGCTCCCCACGGAAGGGTTCATATCTTGGCGCGCTGCCACCGGCGAATCCTGTCCCACCCCTCGCTCGGACGAGGGGGGAGAAGATGCCTAAGTTGTGGCGGATTGATCTCAGGTGGTGTTTGGTGGGAAGGGAGATGTTGATGGTGTTACGCAGTCTCAGGCGAGAACGACCACAGAGGTCGTGGCAGCATGCTCCCGTGGTGTGGAGGTTCCACGGTGGAGGGACAACAGTCTCGTGATCCGGAGTCATAGCGGGATGCCGAGGGTGTCTGACAGGTGACTAACTAGGGGGTCACCACCGGCAATGAATTTGTGCGAGGGGATGCTAATTAAGAACTAAGTTAAATGGTAACACAAGGAGGGTTAGACAGGTTCAGTCCCTCAACAGAGGAGGTAATACCCTACTTCCTGTGTTCTGGGATTATATGGTGGATCAAGATGCGAGGTGCAAGATGATGCTATGCGCTGTAGATGATTCTACTGCCTATCAGAGCTATATGCCGACGGCCTCTACCCCCTCCCTTTATATAGTGTAGGGGGAGATGGAGTTATAGGATATCTCGAGATATCTGATAACTAATTCTGGTATGCAGTTACATGGAATGCATGTGTTGATTTGCTAATTACATGGAGATAGATTACATCCTCGGGAACTTCCTTGCGGCTCAAGCCACGCGTAGCCCGAGTGGTCCTTATCCTCAGCCGGCCGACTTGGATCGCCCCCTATCTGCTCCCTTATGGGCCTTCTAGAGGGTACCCGGGGCCCATATAGTCCACAGAGGGTAAGTGGCGGCGCCGGCGGCGATGGTGACCTAGCGGTGGCGTTGTGCTCCTTCCGAGAGAGGAACATAGGGGGAAGGAGAAGTAGGCAGGCTAGGCTAGTTTGGGCTTGAGGGGAAGTGGGCTGAGAGAGAGGGGCGAACAGTGGGTTGGGCTTGGGTGTACAGAAGGGTTGTTGGGGGTTTTTAAAATTGAAGTTTGATCTTTAGCTCTCAATTAAGATTTTGTTATAGCCTCTCTAGAGTTTTTTATTTCCAATTATTTTTGGAACCAAAGATTAATTTAAGCTGTAATTTTGATTGTTTAGTTTGTTTTAGTATAATTAATTGGGATTGATTTAAGGTGGATGTTACATGGTGGCCGACGCGATGGGAGAAGGGAGGCGGCCGGTGCTGAGGAGGAGGGAGGCGAGCAACGCTTAGGGAGGAGAGGGCGGTCGGCCCTAGGGAACGGAGTCGGCCGGTGCTAGGGAGGAGGGAGGCAGGTGGTGCGGTTGGAGGAGGGCGGCGTTGTGGGAGGAGAGAGGCGGCCGGTGCTAGGGAGGAGGGAGGCGGCTGGCGGCGCTGGGGTGGAGCTATGGAGGGAGGCGGCGTCGGGCTGAGGCAGCGGGCAACCACGAATTTTGTAAATTTGGTGGAAAAGGGGGCTTCGGTTCGGGTTTCACCAGATGGGGAGGAAACCCTAGCTAATATGGGCCATTTTAAGCTATGGTTCATTCAAATTGGGCCGAATTTTTTAACCGAAATTGGCCCATTTCAGCTCCTGGCGAAAATAGCGAAAATCATGAAATTTCAACAAAATTTCGTCGAAAAAAAATCACTGGATGCGGTGGACCTCGGCACGTGTCAACAAGACCTCGGCGCGTCTCGACGACAAGACGTTTTGGACCCTGGCGGACACGTCGACGTCCGCATAGCTCGGCGTCGCCCGAGGGTCGCTCGACGGACCTCGGTGGATGCCGCTAGGCGTTCATTGGACCTTGGCGCATCTGATCAGGACCTCGAAGGATCTCGACGGCGGACATGGTGCTGTCCAGCGAGGAGGACATGCTCGGCTCGGTGTGAATGGCCTCTCCCGCACGACGACGTGCAGATCGGTGAACCGGCTTCATCGACTGTTATTCCGCCGCACTATGCGTCGTAAGGTAAAGATTCATGGTCATCTACTAGCAGGTTCCTGGCGGTGGGTCTACGCGTGTTGAAATTGTTTCGTGTGATCATCACACCATGCGTGATTTCCCAACATCTTAGACATGACATGTACTAATTATGTCTGCGCCCCTCATGTTTTGAAGTGTTGTCATAACGCACCAAAAAGGGAGAGATTAGGAGGTTCAAAGACTTCCATGTTCTACTGCTAACTAGTTCATGGAAGGCCGAATGGTCGTGCGATAATCGATAGAACCCTCCTGTTGGGTTTAATGCTCATTGACAATCATGAGCCACATAAGATGTGAGCTCAGTGATTGCGGGTCATACGTGGGTCTTATTAGCCACGTAGGACGTGGGCCTTGGGCCTTGTTAGGCCTCAGGCATAGGAGTCCACTCAGTTGCAATATAAAGGAAGACGGTGGAGGCTTGAGTGATAAACCAATTTTTAGGTTTTCTCCCTCCGATGACTATTTATTTGGTCTTGTGTGGCATTGAATATCATTTTGTACAGGTTTATTCAATATTATGCAATAATTACTGTTTTATGATGGTATCTATGGATGAAGTCACTCGTGCTCTCTACAAAGTGATCTATAATTTGGGGTCCTGAAAAGAGCCATACATAACTACTATGTAACCAACCACTTAAGCATTAGCTAGCCTTCCATCCAAATTCATATTTGAATTTGAGTTGAGCCTTGCAAAAAAAATTCAAATGGGTGGAATCCAAATTGTGTCTAGCCATTTACACTATCCCAGTGGGCCCATGCTGGACCACTTGGGCTCTCCCATGTGAGCTCTTCCTCTCTCTCTCACACACACAAAAGCTCTCTCTATCCTGTCTTGCCCTCGACTGCGTCCACAGAAATGACTGTGCGCACGCCCTCGCTTTGCCAGCCACACTAAAACCCTTGTGCGCATAGGCAGGAGCCCTGCATAGCAACACACATGGTTGACAGTAAGCCATGGCAACGCTAGCTCAAGCTCAATGGCGGCACGAGCTTGCTGTCAAGTGGCAGTGCGGCCTAGAGTCATCATGGCATGGACATCGACACACCTTATTGGTGGCCAGGGGAGACGATGGGGCGACGTGGAGGTTGCCCAGCGAACAGAGCCCGCAAGTTCAATGGCTTGAGAATAGAAGGGAGGAGCGTGATGGGTAGGATGAAAGAATCGATGAGACAACTAGATTTAGGGGGGAGAGAGATTCCGGGCGGTCTAGGACGAGAACATGGCGCAGGAAAGAAGATGAAGAGAGGATGAAGATGGAGGCAAATTGATAATTTTGTGTGTTTGTGAAAAGGTAAATAACCTAAAACCATTTTTGAAAGGCCAAAATGGCACCGAAACAAGGAAATTATCGAGAGTGGCTTCTTTTAGAATCCCATCTAGAAGAGGAGCGGTACAAAGCCAATTCTCTTCTTTTTGACTCGAGATGTGGAGATGTGCGTATAGCACCCTGATACCCTTCGTAATATTAGGATAGCTAGATTAGGATCCGCATAGGACTAGCTATCATCTCCTCGATCGGTATAGCACCATGATACCATTCGCAATCAAGAAGTACGTAAACAAATAACTAGATATATAGCAATATGGTGTAATTAAGAAAATGTGCTCATATCTCTCTTACAGAGAAGTACGAGAAAAATTGCACAAACATACATCAAATCGCAAACGATCGAACCCCAAAGAAACAAGTAGAAACATATTCTAAATACCATAGAGCGCGTAGCGCTACTTGCCTCTCGAGCTATCCACGTCACCCCGAAATGCCCCACGAGAGGCCATGTCGCCCCAATTTTCCCGAGCAGTCCGATCGGGTCCACGTGGCCTCTGTCCTAGCCGCCCGATCTAGCACCCCGAAATGCCCCATGAGAGGCCACGTCGCCCCAATTTTCCCGAGCCGTCCGATCGGGTCCACGTGGCCTCTGTCCTAGCCGCCCGATCTAGCCTAACGAGTTTGCACAAAACCCCTCGAACTTCTGGGATTTATTTTCTGAGTCCCCGTACGTTCGCGTAACGATCCCTGGGTAGTGTTTCCTCCTCCCTGAACATTTGCGTCCACACCCTCTAGGTTTTTCGTCGCTCGCGGATAGGCCCTTTTTGCCTTTGTAGATACACCTGAGGTTCGGGGTTAATTACCCGCCATGCCACCGTGTATAATGGCGTCCCTTTGCCATCCCGACCCCTTCCTAGCCTCATTTCCCATCGCCTCCCTGCCTCTTCTCGCCCTGGGAGAGGCGCTGCCGCCGCCGCCTCTCTTCCCTCCGCCGCCGCTCCTTCTAGATCCGCCGATAGCGGCATCTAGGGTACACGGATCCGCCACCTCCTCTCTTCCCTCCTCTGTCCCCGCTGCTCCTCGCCTCGCGCTGCCACCGCTTCCTCTCTTTGCCTTGGGGAATACTGGATCCGTACATGGTGGCCGTTGAGGAGGCCGAATCCGGCGCCGGAGAGCCTCGGGGAGGCTGCCGCCGGCGACGCCGGGTCTCGGTCCTCCCGTTAACTACCGCTGCCGACGGATGGCCCCTTCCTCCGCGCCACCTTGCCCGCTCGTCGCCCTCGCCTTCCAGCGCCGCTTCTCCCCCTTCTCAGGCCGTCTCGGCCAACGCTCGCCGCCAGCGCTTCTCCTCCTCAGCGCTGCTGTCTAAGACGCCTCTCTACGCCTCCCCTCGGCCCGTGGCAGACCGGCGCGGCCATATCCTTTCTCGGCCTGCTCTCTGCCCGCTCCGCCGCTCCCCGACTCTCTGCGTCGCTGTCTGTCACCGGACCCGGAGACCGCCGCCTCTAGGATGGCCGGATCCGTACACGACGACTGAGGCCCTGTGCGGCAAGTTCGTGCTCTACGACCACGTCGTGAACGCGTGTGTCGGGAAGGGCGCCGTCTTCAAAGCCGCGTGTGGCGCTGGCATGGTGCTGGAGAACACCGCCGCGAGCGGGGAAGGGCTCATGGCCGACAGGCATCTCCTCCCGGCCGTTGCGGTGGGGCGGCTCGCCGGTGACAAGATACGGGACTAGGCCGTGCGTGGTGGCAGGCCGATGGCGACGCTGAGCTTCGCCAGCACGGTTCGTGGCAACCGGCCATCGCCTGTCGTGGCCGTGTTCAGCTCATGTGGGCCGAACACCGTCGTGCCGGAGGTGCTGAAGCCGGACATGATCGGCCCGGGGGTGAACATCCTCGCCGGCTGGTCCGGCGTCGCCGGGCCGACCGGGCTCGCCAAAGACGGCCGCCGGACTCGCTTTAACATCATCTCCGGTGAGTTTGGATTCAATTTTCTTGCTCACTATGTCATCTAGCTGTCAAAGTTTGGAATTTCTCATTTATTGTTTCCAAGGATTGACAATTTCGATCTGAAAATGAAATTTACTACTAGCAAACGGAGCCTTTAGATTTAGCCATGCACTATGTTGCAGAAAGGCCATTCCATCTGAGCTTTCTTGTCTGCTGGAAGGAAAATAGCACTTGCTTTCAGTGCCTTTTGTCAGGGAAGTGAAACAGGGAAGTGAAACAAGTGTAGTTCTTTCAGATATCACTCATATGATTACTAAATTGCCATCCAAATTTGGTGAAGCAAGACATTGCCATGATCTCCAGTGAATGACACACACCGAGAATTATATCTTTAGTTGCTCCTCCTGAATTAAATACATCTCTTTATTAGTTGCTTTGTTCGATCCAAGTTTGACTAACGTACTGGGATATTTTGTTTTTGCATGTTAAGGCTATGATTATCTCATGGAATTCATGCAACTGATTCTTTGACCTATACTACTGAAGGTCATATAATTGGATGCCGATTAAGCTACTCTAAGCTTGCAGATCTTGCTGGTCAAACAGGTTAGATGTCCTTCATGAGTAGCTTTCATTCTTATTACGTTGACTATCTCTGCTAAGTGCATGATAAATAATTTGTGCCTTACCTATGTCCTCAAAGTTGGTCGGCTTAGTTATATGAAGATGTATATGTTATTTGCTGCTTTCATCGCTATGGAACAAGGGTTTAGCTCTCTTTGGATTCTGTCTTTAGTCAAACAGAAGATTAACATGGATCGACAGCTCATGATTGAAGTTTCTGAAAATGGGACCAGTTGAACTGGCATTTGATTATATGGTCAGAGAAACAAGTAGCTATTTTTTTTGTCCAAGGAGACATCATGCATGGATGATTTTGTTTGATGAATTTCCCGTGTTGTTGTACTCCACAGAGTGCAATTTAGTTTATCTTTTCTTTGTTCATATGTTTTATGCAAATGCAAACATATATTAGGTGACCATTGTTCATTTGTTTTCTGTCACTCCAACAAAGCAAAGCCCATGTGCATATTATTATGGTTTTTGTCGCTTTGATTTCTGCAATGAGTACATTTTACATCCTATTATCTGCATACATTATATATATAGAAAAGGTCCTAAAATATTAGGATGTGTAGAAATTTATTTCGGTCAGCTCAAGAAAAGGCCTTAAAATCCTGATTGAGCATGACAGTCACAAAGATGGTTCGGTTATATCTAATATAGTGTATAAAGAAGTCTTACGGTTTGTTTGATGCATCTTTTGTGCTGCCGTTCTGTGATATACAGTGAGCCATCTTTATGGGCACTTGTCGCTGTTTATATTGTTTTGTTTTCAGGGTTACATGATGTACTGAAACTTCTGCATGTGCCTCTTTTGTTGGTTTTGTTGGTTCCTCTTCAGGAATGCAATCGTGTTTATGCTTCCTATGTGAGCCCTCTTCCATGTTGTTACCATTGTTCGTCTTTTTTCCCTTACGTAAATTAATTGTTTCAATCTAGCTTATTTTATGCATGTGCTCTCCTGTAAGTCTTCTGTACCCTTCATGAACATTTATATTTGAAAAAAATGGCATAATGTTGTTTCTTTCTCCAGGGTATTGTCACGGCTATATCTATTTCTTGCTCCTGTTTTATTTCTTTTCTATGGGTGTTGTTTCCTTACTTGATCAGCTTACAACTTTTCTCTATTTGATTCGTTATATGTTCGTTGCTAGGATCTATATTCTTTTTGTCAGGTGTATTGTTTCATACAGAAAATGCTTGTCCAAGCCCATACGCGTCAGTGCAGAGCAGGACGCCTAATGCACACAAAGCCGTACGCACGCAAGTGCGTATTTCCCTGCTAGTATATATATATTGATGGCCGACGATCCGGTACGACCACACTCGCACCAAATCTCTGTCAATGTCTCTCTACAGTCGTTATCGGCCGTAGTACGGTAGTAGTACCAGCATCTCGTCGGCTGCTCGTCCACCTCGCACTTCACCTTCTTGAACGCCGGCGCTGGCGTCCTCGGCGGCGCGACCTGCAGCGTCAGCGGGCAGCTCGCGTCCAACTTGAACCTGCCGAGCTGCGCCGTGTACTTGAACTCGCCGGCCAGCGCCGCCTAGATGCTGAACACCCTGGGGCTCGCCGCCGAGCTCCTTGTACTCGGCGACTCTGGAACTCCCTAGCGTGATGTAGTTGCTGCTGCCCATGCTCATGTCGAGGCGGTGCCCCCTCGTCTTCAGGGACGGGAGCTTCGCGCCCATGTCTGCGAGCTTCGCGTGGTCGAACCCCATGCCGTCGAACGCGAGCGTCGCCACCAGGGGCTTGGTGTTCTTGACGCTCATCACCTAGTTGGGGTTGCGCACCGCCAGCGTCAGCGAGAGGTTGTAGGCAAGCGCGGTGACTGGCGTGGCGAACGCGTCGAACCAGGCCAGCGAGGCGTCCTCGACGGTGACGGAGACGTTCTAGGGGAATGCGAAGGCGGCGATCAAGACGACGATCCCGACGACGACGATGATGCAGGTGCAACAGACGCAAGCGGCGGCGTACCTGTCGCGCATTGTGTTGCCTCAATTTTTCCTTGGCCTAGAACTCGGCGTGTTGATCTTCAGGCTGCACCCGGTGCCCAGCCGATCCTTGTTATTTATACAAGCAAATCTAACCGACTCGACTCCTAACTAACATCTAATTCTACTCGAAGTCGGATATACATGCGCCTTACTGTTAGAGTATATGGGCCTTGGGGAAGCCCATCTCTGTACCTCTATATGTACTCCACCCTTCGGACAATGCAGCCTGTCATTTTCCGCATATCCCTTCCTCCAATATGGTATCAGAGCCTAACTGGAAACCCTAATCTCCCTCAGCCGCCGCCGGCGTCGTCATCCCTCTCGACGTTTCATGGCTGACCCTCCCACCACCTCGACGGCAGTCGATGTGGCTTCTCCGTCCATGGCCTCCCTCCCGTGGTCTCCCTCCCTGTGGTCGCCGAACCAACGACGTCGTCTGCCCAGCTGACCGCCACTCAGCTCGCAGGAGCAGCCGCCGACCAAATCATCGCCGCCATGCACTCTCTTCCCAACGAGGTAAAGGCGGCGCTTCTCACCGTCGGCCTCGTTTTCCCCGGTGCGCAAACCCCCCCTAAAAACCTGGCGTACCTGGAGCACGGGTCGTCGCCGGCGATATCTCGGCGCATTATTCCTCCGCTGGCAACACCTCCACGGCGGTTCCTCCCCTCAGCGTCGCCGTGGCTGGGCGTCACGCGGCTTGGCGTGGCACCGCCCCGGACTGCTCTCCCTCGCCGTGGTCTGCCGCCGCCGGTGCGGCCAGCACTCCCTCTCTATGGTCCGCCGCCGTTGCTGCCGCGGCTGGGCCTCACGCGGGCTGGACCGCGTCTGCCCCCACGCCGTCACCGTGGCCCGTCGAAGAGGGACCGTGGCTCCCCGTCGCTCCTCCGTCGTGGCTCGCCGTCTCCGCTGCGGGCACCGCTGCCTCCGTCGCGACCCGTCCTCGCGCACTGCCGTGGCTCGTCGGAGCACCTCCCGCCGGCTCGGCCCCCGCGTCGTGGCTCGCCGGAAGAGCCCCTGCCTGCGGCGCGCCGCTGACCTGGTCATCGGAGCCCGCTGCGCCCTCTGCCTCCCGTGGCGGCTGTGGGGAAGGAACCCTAATCCCTTCCCCACATGGCCCTCATATGTGGGCCGGTCTGGGCCACGGCTAGCAAGGCCTCATTGGCCAGCAATTCGGCCAAATGAGAGGCTTGGGCCCTCCACACCACTTGAGTGGTCCCGGTTACTCTGACACCGCTCCTCTTGTTGTCGTTCCTGACGTCAGAGCCAGGCATGCCACTGGCACTGGGGTTGGAACTGGCGACGAAGACCCTGAGACAGTTGTTGCACTTCATACGCAGGCCATTGCCCTCCCGAGCGTGGCCTCGCTTGTCCCGGTGGTACTCGACCTCAACAATCCTAACTGCCACCGGTGGCGTGGGCTCTTTCTTGTGACCCTCAGTCGCTATGCACTGGCAGACCACGTTCTCTCTCCAGCTAGGAACTTTGCTGACCCTGCATGAGCCCGCATGGACTACGTCGTCGTCTCGTGGCTGTACGGTCGCATCACGCTTGATCTCTTGGAGGTGGTGATGACCACCAATGCCACGGTCCGTGGCGTGTGGACCAGTCTCGAGGACCAGTTCCTCGGGAACCAGGAGACGCGCATCCTTTACGCCGAGGCGCAGTTCCATACCCTCTCTCAGGGGGACCTCTCCATCACCAGCTACTGCCGCCGCCTCCGAAGTCTGGCGGACAACCATGCGGACCTGGGTCAGCCGGTCAATAACCGCACTCACATGACTTCTGATGCTAGTACACTCTCCTCCTCTCACCTCCTCACCTTCATGCCCGTCCAACATTATTGTTGGCAACAGGTCTCGCTTACCTGTCACATCCACGGGTCACCTCACTTTTCCCACCCCACAGGGACCTATTACTTTACGTAATGTCCTTGTCACACCTCACCTCATAAAAAATCTCATTTTCGTTCGTCAGTTCACTACTGATAATCAATGTTCTGTTGAGTTTGACCCGTCTGGTTTCACTGTGAAGGATTTTCGTAACAGGAGCGTGCTCGCCAGATGCAATAGCTCCGGGGACCTCTACTCCTTCACTTCGGCATCCTCCTGTCATGCCCTCACCGCCACCACCTCTATGCAGGAGCTTTGGCACCGTCGTCTTGGCCACCCTGGTCGTGACACCATTGCTAGGCTAGCTAGCTCGACATCCATTTCTTGTAATAAAGGCAAACTCGGTCATCTCCGTCATGCATGCCAGTTAGGTCGTCATGTTCGCCTTCCCTTTGTTTCCTCCACAAGTCATGCCAAACATAATTTCGATTTAATACATTGTGATCTTTGGACATCTCCCATTACAAGTATTATCTTGTGATTCTTGACGACTGCTCCCACTTCATGTGGACTTTTCCTCTCCGCGTTAAGTCTGGCATTTTTTCCACCATCTCCCACTTCTTCTCTTACGTCCAGACTCAGTTTGGCACAACCATCAAATGTGTGCAAGCTGATAATGGTCGTGAGTTCGATAACTCCACGTCTCGTTCCTGCTTCCTCACTCTTGGTGCCGTTTTTCGTATGTTGTGCCCCTACACCTCTCCAGAGAACGGTAAGGCTGAATGCGCTATTCGTATCACTAACGATGTGATGCGTTTCCTTATGTTCCAGGCGACTCTACCCCTTCCTTCTAGGTCGAGGCTCTCCACGCCGCCACCTACCTTCTCAACATACATCCCACCTCCACCCTCTCTCACTCCACCCCTTGGTTGCCCTTCATGGCACTCACCCCATCTACGACAATTTCCGTGTGTTTGGTTGCGCCTGCTACCCTAACCTTTCTAGCACCACCTCAAACAAACACGCTCCCCACTCTACCCTTTGTGTCTTTCTCGGATGTCCCTCTGATCACAAAGGCTGGTGATGTTTGGATCTCACTTCTAATCGTGTCATCATCTCTCGCCATGTCAATTTTGACGAGTCTCACTTACCTCTTGCCTCCGGCTCCTCTTCCACATCTTCCACATCTTCGCCCTCTAATCTCGATTTTCTAACCGAACGAGCCGGTCCCTCATGCCCATCGGGGTCCGTGCCTCGTTGTCTTCTGCAGGAAACTCCTCTGCCCCACCGGCGGTCTCGTCAGCCACCCCTGCCTCGACGTCTACCCCGCCGGTGGCCATGTCGGCCGCCCCTGCCCCACCGGTGGTCACGACGGCCGCCCCTGCCCCTGTTGGATCACCTCCATAGGTTGTTGCCAGTGGTGCTACTTCTTTGCCGACGACAAGCTCTTCCTCGACACATGCGGTCACTGCTGCCCCTGTGGACGATCCCACAGGTTACTGCCAGCAGTGCCCCCTCTTCGTCTTCCTCGACACCTGCGGTCACTGCTGCCCCTGTGGATCTTTTCCCACAGGTTGTTGCTAGCAGTGTCCCACAGCCTAGCTCTTCGCCAGCACCCTGGGTCACTGCTGCCCTTGTTGGATTTGTTCCACAGGTTGTTGCCAGCAGTGTCAGCCCCTTGACCAGCAGATCATCGCCCGCATCTGCCCTACAGCAGTCGCCCCCGGCAACCAATGTTCCCGCTACCCCTGTTGGACATTCTCCACAGGTTGCTGCCAGCAGGACCCCTCTGCCTCCCGTGACCAATGCTCATCGCATGGTCACCCGTCGCAAGGCTGGCATTGTTGTCCCGCCTCGTGACCGGCTGAATCTCCATGTCTCGGTGCTGCCTCCCCCGCCGACGTCATGTCGCGCTGCTATGGCCGACCCCCAGTGGTGCGAGGCGATGACGAGGGAGTTCGAGGCTCTACGTGCCAACAAGACGTGGATCTTGTCCCGCTACCACCTGGTGCCAATGTGGTCATCGGCAAGTGGATCTTCAAGCACAAGCTGCATGCAGATGGCTCACTTGACAGATACAAAGCTCACTGGGTCCTCTGCGGCTTCACTCAGCGGCCAGGTATTGACTTTGACGAGCCATTCAGTCCTGTTGTCAACCCAGCCACCATCCGGATAGTCCTACCACTGGCACTCTCACGGGGTGGTCTATTCGCCAACTCGATGTCAATAATGCATTTCTCCATGGCACACTGACAGAGACAGTCTATTGCGCACAGCCTTCAGGATTTGTGGATCCCACCTGTCCAGATCATGTGTGTCTGCTCAACAAGTCTCTCTATGGTCTTAAGCAGGCACCACGAGCTTGGTACATCATGATTGCTTCACATCTTCGGTCTCTTGGTTTTATTGAGGCAAAAGGCGGACACATCTCTGTTTATCTACCGTCGGGGTGACGACACAGCCTACCTCCTCCTATATGTGGATGATATTGTGCTAACTACATCTTCAGATGTTCTCCTCATGCACATCATCACTGCTTTGGAGCACGCGTTTTCTCTCAAGGATCTTGGACCTCTACACCACTTCCTTGAAGTTTCAGTGCACCGACAGTCTGGAGTTCTCCTCTCTCAGCGCCAGTACATCATCGACATCCTGGATCATGCTGGTATGCGTGACTGCAAACCCTGCGCTACCCCAGTTGACACCGGGTCCAAACTCTCCGCCAATGGGTCTCCGGTGGCTGACGCCACTCTTTACCGCAGTCTGGCTAGAGCTCTACAGTACCTGACCTTCACTCGTTTGGATATCACATATGCCGTTTATCAGGTCTATCTGTTTACGCATGATCCACAGGAGCCTCATTTTGCTGCCCTGAAGCACATCCTGCGGTACCTACAGAGCACTTCCACCCTAGGACTTCTTCGTTGCTGCACGTCAGTTGATCTTACGGTCTACACTGACGCTGACTGGGCAGGTTGTCCTGACACCCGTAAGTCCACCTCCGGCTATGGCGTCTTCCTCGGCGACAACCTGATCTCCTAGTCCTCCAAACGGCAGCATACTGTCTCTTGCTCCAGTGCTGAGGCAGAGTACCGTGCAGTCGCCAACGGCGTCGCTGAGGCTTGCTGGCTCCATCAGCTACTCCAGGAGCTTCACAGTCCTCTTCATCAGGCTACCCTCGTCTATTGCGACAACGTCAGCGCGGTGTACCTCTCCACTAACCCAGTGCATCATTAGCGGACTAAACATGTTGAGATCGATCTGCATTTTGTTCGTGAGCGCGTTGCTCTTGGTCAAGTGCGTGTTCTCCATGTTCCGACGTCGTCTCAGTCGCTGATATCTTCACCAAGGGCCTTCTCACGACGGTCTTCACCAAGTTTCGGGCCAGTCTGCATGTCTGTGCGCCGATCGTCCAGACTGTGAGGGAGTGATGATCTTTTATGTTTTGACTGCGGGGAGTGTGCGTTTGTATTATATCAGTCTAAACGCTGTCTAGTGCCGTTCAAATTGCGGGGGAGTGTTAGAGTATATGGGCCTTGGGGAGGCCTATCTCTGTACTTCTATGTACCCCATCCTTCGGACAATACAACCTATCATTTTCTGCATATCCCTTCCTCCAACACTTACAAGTTTCAACTTACTGAGTTTCAACAACGATCACACACAGACCTCGAAGGTGCGCCTTCCAAGTTTCAACACATAGACCTCGAAGGTGGGCCATGCTTTTATGGGCTGGCTCAACCACGGGTACGTCTTGAATTCGGGCCATGCGCTACCTCTCCCAGGTCTTGAAACCATGCATGACGGGCGCTCGGGCCGGCCATACCAACCGTGCTCGGGATGGCACGACATGAATCGCGGCTTATAGTTCAGTTATTTGTATCACCGTGGTTATTTTGCCGGATCCTGAATTTAATGTTTATTTTCATAGGAGTACCCTTTTTTCTAGCAATTTACTTCGTATGTGTTCCACAATTTTTCTTTTGAAAAAAATATATTTCTACATTTGGAAATTTAAGGGGTCACCGCCCCGACATGCATGTACCGCTGTCCTCTAAGCCCCGCCGTGATATCGCCGTGCTGCCGTGCCTGGCATATTGCCCAAACATTTAAATTTCAGACGATTACGGTTGAGACAGTCCCATATTTTTTCCATTTAAATTATATGGATTTTCCACTGGTCAGTGATGTGGAAACAACATTAAATAAGTGGGAGAAGAATATGAATACAATTACCTTCAACATTGCTTCTTTCGCAGACACTTGCGTATCAACTTATATAGCAGACGGCCACTATATGCTGGTCGGCCCCTATTTTTATTTTTGGGGTCTTTACGTGCTAATGGTTTTTCGTTCTATGTAAAAGTTGTGCAAAATTTGGAGGTGTATCTTTTTTTTATTTGGAAAATTTCTTCGTTTAACTAACATATTTATCTACAAAAATTATTTGGAAAATTATTTCGTTTAACCAGGTTGAGTGCTCGGACCAGCCCGATCCGATTTTGGCAAAATTTGACTACGGGCCATGCCGGGCCTTGCTGACAGTTCGTGCTAGTCAAACCAGGCATGGAGAGGTGGTCAAACCAGGTTTGGCAGCCGGTTTCACACCAACTAGGGGTGTTCATGGGTGGGTTAAATCGGTTATCTCTGTTATGAAACAACCGGAAGAACGGATCGAATGTAGACGAACAGAGTCGGTACGCCACAACAATCAATCACAATCACAGAGCGACAGAAGTAGAGAGAGAGCACATACAAAGGTGGTAATCTTTATTAACTGATTCAGGTGTGATTACAAGGGGGTCTTCTCATCTATATATACAGGAGACAGGAAACTACTAGAAATAAGACTTCTACTAGAATTAGGATTCGGTATGCCCACAATATCCCGGCCGGCCGGCCCTAGGAGGTGGGGCCCACGCATGGCACGCACACCTGCCATAGGGCTAAGGCCCACGACCGGGTTTCATAACACTCCCCCTTGGACAGACTGCGCTATGCACATGCCTCGTTAAAAACTCCATAAAAAAACCTGTAGAAAAAAGATTGGAGAAAAGAGTACATCGTATGCACATGTTGTATTGCAATATTGCCTTGTTAAAAACCTTACTATGAGAAAGCGCGCCGAAAAAACTCATACAAGGAAAAAGAGTACAATATGTGATCCACCAGAACATTACAGGTTACTTCATAGGTGCTTGCTCCCCCTGAGCCTTGCACCTCTTGAAATCGCCTCATCCCAATTCCGTAAACACCGCCAGAATGTAGAGGTAGGCAATATCTATATGAATAAATTTGCCAATTTATCACATGATTTCAGCTGAACAACTTCAATCTCACAGCTTTCCTAACTTGAGAGAGTAGAACAGACTTAGGAGCAATATACGACTCTATATTGCTCTCAATGTAACCCGTTTGCACGTAAACAATACAAACATCTTTCATCGTTACCATATGATGGGGGTAAAATAATTGCAACGCCAAACCTTCTGTTGCCAGCCATGTGCCGCGCCGGACATCGTCTGCGCTGGTATGCACCATGCTGAACCGCGTGCCAAGATAGGCCTCGTCGCACCGGGCCCTGCTCGTGCTGGACAGTTGCAATTACCAACGAGTGGCTACCGTTACAATCAAGTTGCCCATCCCATAGGTCTTACACACTTGGTTGTGCCAATCTGACCAATCTTATGGCATTAAGAGGATCAAACAATGTGCCATTATCACCAATGTATATCGTACCTCCAATGTACTAGAGGATACCACTTCTTAACTACATCCTGGTAGAAGATGCACATAACCTGTGCACATATGCCGCCACTCCAGCCAAACCGGGATGTGCACCACGCCGGCCGCACCCACGCCGGGACGTGCGCCGCGCTGGTTGCACTTCTAGGCTTTAATATCCTCTTCTCATATTATCAGGTTTAGATGGGTCGTCAACCACATTGGTATATTCTAAAATACGACTGGTGATCATGTTCCGCCATGGGACAACTCTCTTTCTACCAGAAAGAGTCCTTCCACCTGGAAGGGAACATTAGGTATGAAATTCGCAGATATATCGTGACTATATCACCTTTCTTTCAAGGGATAGTGGGTCCTCCTAGGACCTCATCTTGGATTTTCCAAATCCATTAACTGCATTTATATCATCTGCCAGATTCAGTATATATCAGAATATTATTATCCATAGGATAGTATTTGGTCACACCAGGGACCCTTGAACCAGAGTCTTTCACTACCTCATTATTTAAAATGACCCATCAAGTCGGAGCAAACTGGCTCTCAGACTTTGATTAGCCTCATGGTTCGACCTCAGTTGCTTTCCCATTTACCCGATACAAGCGCATCCAGCTATGCCATGGACTTTATTTTCGGATCCGACTAGTAACATAAGAGGTATACAATTTATTGACATTTTTCTCTCCATATTCCCATCACCGTGGGAATCCAATTTTGACTAGAATTTCGCTATTTCCCAAAACAAAAATTCTTGGTTGTTTTGTTTTTTCAGCACAGTAATATATGCACGCATTTGATGGGATGACCTCCCCATGAGGCCTATCACCTGATTTTCCATTCAGGTGAATTAAGGAGTGATGACCAAGTGTGGCTAGGGTCAACAAATCCAAAACTCACAGGCGTCACAGCAGTTTCTAGATTGTGGACCACAAAGTCAATTTTGCAAAGGTGGCAATACTATTTATCCCGGGGTATTTCACTCTTTAGCGACACATTTACATCCAATAAATGTAACTCCGTTTTATTTGGCATGCTCCTACATACAACCGTACAAGAGCACTTCTCGCAAACAGGCGTGCAGGAGTATTGACTAAACCTCGTTTAGTCGTCCGGCTAGTGCATGAATCTTTACACAAAAAGATCATCTCGTAAGCATTCCAAACCAATGGGCATTCCTCCCCCTAATGCTGAGATCCGATCTTTACTATAGCATACTTACAAAATCCCCTTTATAGAGCATAAAACTAATGGAACGCTGTCCAAAATCCCCCCAACCGCTGTGGAAGCTCAAAAAGTATGCTCGGTGGTGATAAAATATGGGAAATATTTTAATTCCACGCACTACTATTTAGGGGTCAACCACTATATGCAGTGAGCTTAGACTTATTCATACCTCACACCAAGTGAGATATCCCGACACCATGTCTTTAAAGTCCAGCTTCTTATACGAATGCCTAATGCCTGACCCAATTACTCATACCAAACTCAAAAAAATTAGGTCATTGAACAAAAAATTCGGCATTAACGCGACATTTATTCATAATCAGCATAGAATATCATTGTTCCACGGGAACAAGAATAACCATTCATGTATTCCTAACATGCATGATGCCACATGCAATGTCAGGATGGTCGACTCCAAGCGACTTTAATAATAAACCTCATATGGACGATTGGGGCATAATATGCACACTCCTAGTATGCATAACAATAAAGTGGTGGTGAAGGCTCCAAAGTGCATCACAATAATCCATGACTCCTGTCATGCGGTAGCAACGCCAAGTGCCAGTGACAACACAATAGCAACAACACTATGATCACGCAGGATCACGTGAGCAAATACATCATCAACCATTTATTTTGGGAATTACTACTCATGCCAGTCACGCCCGCACCGGGGCCGAGCTATGCATAGGTGGCATATTGACCGTACACTGACCGTGTCTGCTCCAGGGACCACGTCAATTATGCACCGGATGAGCCGATCGCACCCACGCCGGGGTCGCGTCGTGCTCGCTATGCCACTCCATTAGCACTTAGGTACAGCTGGCCACACCCATGCCAGGGCTACGCCGTGCTCCTTGTGTTGCGACATCCATTCATCGACTGAGCTGACCATGCCCGTGCCAGGATCATGGCGTGCTCAACGATCTTCCAAAATAACTAGATGGGTATATGGAAATACAAAAATTTTCTAATGCTACTTTTAGAATCAATCCTCACTAAAGCCCAAATTCTCCCCCTTTTCACGCCAATCATAAAAATATGCTGCACGCCATGGAGCTGAACTAGCCGAGCCCATGCCAGTGCCGCTCCCTGAGTGCCCACTTCAGGCTATGCTTACGCTGAGCAACATCGGCCACGCCCACGCCGAGGCCGTGTCACACGTGCTCCCGTTATAAGGTCGTGCTGGCCGCGCCACGCGCACCTATACCAAGCCACACCCGCGTTGTGCAATGCCAGCCACACCTACCCCGGGGTCTTGCTGCATGTGCTCACGCTGGGCACATATTACACAAGAGTGTAACTTTGATGGCGTGAAACCAACAATAGGAGAAATAGTCAAAAAAATATTAAGCCACAGTGATCCTACAAGGATCAACATATTAAAACAGATATGCTCTAGTTGCACCACGAAAGACCACGCCGGGTCATACCGCGTCGGCCGTGTCCACACCGGGACACGCCGCACCGGCTATGTGCTGCTCCGGGCACATCGGTACACTAGTGGCTTAAATATTTGTCCAAGTCAAGGCATACAGTTATTCCATGCAAGATTACTAATCTTACTTGAAGTAAAATGTGCACTCAGACACCATGTTCTATTAAGCATTAAAATACCAACTCCACGACCGGAGGGAATGCATTAACTAGAACAACTTAGACCATTCTAGCAATTAATAAATTCTACAAATTATTGGTCTGCTAGCCACATAATTATATCCATGCAGAAATTAACAACCAAAATGCTAGAAAATAACCCATTAACGCGAAGCTTCCCAAAAGGCTAGGGCTAAGATTTTCCAAAAAAAGAAGCTCACGTACCTGAAACTGGAGGGTCCAAACGGAAACTCGACATAGGAATTTGCCCGCGAAGAAGACTGTCCACCATGACCAATCTTAAAATCTCCATGCAATTGCAATTTTCCAACTCGAGGAAAAAACTTGCAAACCTCTCCAAACTTTCATTGACCAAGGCTTAGGAGGACGACTAAGTTTTCAGAATCCTTGGCCAGTACCACTGTGGTACCACCCATGCGCCACCTTTGGCCACTGGGTGTTGCCGGTCGACCAGAGCCATCGATGCTGCCGGGGTCATCCCTATCGTACCCACGCTAAGCAGTACCACGTGTACGCCCACGCCGGGGCTGCCCCTGTTACGGATATAGCCACGCTGGGCCACACTCACCGAGAGTGCTCCGTTCACATGCACTAGCAGCAACATCATGCTAGCCGCATCCTCCTATGGTTGCGTTATGTGCGCTCCGTCGGCTACACTAAGCTAAGACGGTCTCATGCCGGCCATGCCCACACTGGACCTTGTCCGCGCCGAGCCATGAGCTATACCAGTCACGCATAGTGCGACGCTGCAATACACAGGACCTCGTCCGCGCTGATCATGCACCGCATCAAGACCACACAATTTTGTGCGCTAGTGGTGCCCTTGCCAGAGCTATGCCACAAACTCTAGTTGCCATGCGCTAGCCTCGCTCTAGCAACATCCATGCACACATCGAGGTATCCAAACCTCGTCCTTGTGTGGCCGTGCCAGCTAAATCTCACCATGCCAGTACTCTATTACGTAGGTTCCAATTTTGCGCAAGGCTGTGCACCAAATGCAACAAGCCGTATCAACCGCTCTAGTACCATGCTAGGCTTTTCATGACGGTCATGCCCCACACGCACCGTGCCTTACTCGCTGACCATGGACTAGAAAACCTCTACCAGGCCGGCCGGTTGCAGCACCGGGTTGTGCTGAGCCTCCGCTTCAAGCATGCCCGCAACTGCTGCTATCATGCCGGTCGATGTCGGTCACAACTGCGCTGGTTATGGCTACGTTAAGCCACATAAACCATTACCGGTCGCCACCGGTCCTACAACATAGAATCTAGTTTATGCGGAGCCGCGCTTCCTACGCGCAAGGCTATACCATGGTCGCACTAGCCCCGCAAC
Organism: Raddia distichophylla; assembly: GCA_005191435.1. Taxonomy (NCBI): domain Eukaryota; kingdom Viridiplantae; phylum Streptophyta; class Magnoliopsida; order Poales; family Poaceae; genus Raddia; species Raddia distichophylla. The sequence continues at coordinate 577,587 of SPJY01020124.1, read as the reverse complement.
ATACTACCCGCACCGGTCGCACCCCATACAAACCATGTCGGAATAGTCGACTACGAGCTATTTCGTGCCAAGGAAGGTCGGTTGCCGAGTCAGTTTATGTCGCGCCGCCGCGTCTCTACTGCCGTTGCCGATCCGCATTGGACCATACTGTGTCGGTCAGTGGTCTTCGCCGAGTCTCTACTGCCGTTGCCGGACACCACCGGTCACACCTGTGTCGTCACAACAGTGCGTATATGAGCCGTCCCAGCATTGCCGGTCCGCGTCGTCACGTTCTACGCTCCCCCTGACCGAAAAGTCATAGTCACCTGGCATATACATCACCATGTACCTCGCCGGGACCAGAAATCCGCACTGAAAAATAACCATGGCCCTAAACCAGGCTGATCCGGCTGAGTTGCTACGCCGACCGTGTCACCGCGCCGGGTGGCCGAGCCGAGCTAGGGCCAGGCCGAGCTAAGGCCTTGCCGAGCCTACGCCGGGGTCACCCGAGCCAAACCATGCCATCGCCCGCGCCAGGCCGAGCCACCCACGGGGCCGATCCGCACCATGGGGTCGAGTCGAGCCGCCATCGCTGGGCCCGAGCCACCGCCTGCCCGCACCGGGGTCAGCGGAGCCGCCGCTCGCGCTGGGGTGGACACTACCGAGCCGGGGCCAACCCGTGCCGCAGCGCCGGCCGGTCCATCGGCCACACCACCTCGCCGGATGGTAGTCATGCTCGTGCTCGTCATCTTGATCTGCCGTCTAACCCTAGACGAGATCAAACCAATCTACCGTGTATACGGAAACGAATTACGAACGCAATTTACCTAGGGTTATTGCCGTTCCGGGATTACGAGCTCCTCCGAGCCACAATTAGGGTTAGGGTTAGGGTTAGGTTCGCCACCGGTCACTGCCAGATTTCGCGTCCGCACGCGCTACCGCGTCGTCGCCCATCTCCGCCGAGCTGAGCTGGTCGCTAGGCCGCGCCACCGCGCTGTGTCTGCGCGCTTGCCAGGCACCTCGCCGGCCGGCCACGCCGGACCGTCGCATGCGTGTGCGCCCGCGTTGGGCAGAGCCGTCGCCGCCATCGCCGCCGAAGAGACGCGCCGCACCGTGGCTCCTCCTTCTCCAGCCAAGCCGGCCGCCGCACGTCGCCGCATGCCGTCGAGCCGCCGAAGGCTTGCTGGTGGTCTCCCCCTAATCCCCATCTACCGAAAACCCTAGAAACAAGAACGATCTACATCCTGCAACAACAGCGATAGATAGATCGAAGAACATACCGCTCACCGAGGATCAAAGCGGACGAGCTTCGATCTGCAAGAACGTGATGGGGAATACGGCAATTGTCATGTAGGACAAATCAACGGGTCCTAAACCCGCCGGCGTGACGATGATCCTATGCCGACCGTATGTAGACGTATGGCCGATGTAGTCGTACCGCCAATGTCGTTGATCGATCTGGCATCGAAGAGCTTCGTGCTGATAACGTGTTGTGAAACAACCGAAAGAACAGATTGAACCTAGACGAACGGAGTCGGCACGCCACAACAATCAATCACAATCATAGGGAGACAGAAGTAGAGAGAGAACACACACGACGGTGGTAATCTTTATAAATTGATTCAGGTGTGATTACAAGGGGGGTCCTCGCATCTATATATACAGGAGACAGGAAACTACTAGAAACAAGACTTCTACTAGAATTAGGATTCGGTATGCTCACAATATCCCGACCGGCCGGCCCTAGGAGGCGGGGCCCACGCGTGGCATGCACGCCTGCCATAGGGCCAAGGCCCATCGCCGGGTTTCATAACAATCTCAAACTGTTTAACCAACTCGTTGATTGAGCACTTTAGATGGGTTGGATGGGTTGGGTTGGGTGGGTTAACTGGGGCGCAAGACTGGTTGTCTTCGGCGATGGCAATGCTGCGACCTCATTGGCGGAGAGATCACAAAATTGATGACATTGAGGCCAAAGACAACCAGTCAAATTCACAAAACTGACAGAGGCGACGGAGAGGGTTCACAAAACCGTTTTACCCCCTCAAAACCGAAGACCCAGCGGTTCGAAAAACCGCTCGAAAACCGCGGCTAGCCGAGGAAACCGCTGAGAAACCGATCAAATTCAAATCCAAATTTGATTTGGTTTCGGCTCGGCTAGCCGGTCGGTTTTCCCGGCTAGCCGAGCGGTTTCCTCGGCTAGCCGCGGTTTTGGCAGAACGTGAAAAGAGAAATATAAAATATGCATTAAAAATATAAAAATCATTAAAAAATATGGAAAAATTGTAGAAACCTATTTAAAGTAGAATAAAATGTAGGAAAAATATAGAACTTGGGAAAACTTTGGAAATTAAATGTACATGTGGTAGAATTATGATATTCACATGGTTTAAAACTTTTTTTGAGTTACCACATTTATTCTATCATATATTATATTCCTAGTCCATCATACATTATTCCCTAAATCTTATATTGTATCATTGTGGTTCATTAGATAATAGCCTAGCTGTTTTTTTCTTTTTTATTCAGATTTTTTTATTTATGTGCAAACTTTCATCACATAAAATAATGACAAAAAAAAAATCAAATTTTTAGATTTCATATTAGCCATTCATTTTCAAATAATTTATACTATTTTCTAGAATTTTTTCAGATTTTTTCACAATTTTTGAAGTTTTGCTCAAAATTTGAAATTTGCCCAGTTCGGAACCGCGGTTTTTACTAGCCGAACTCTACCAGTTCGTCGGTTAGCCATGGTTTTTGACCGGTTAATCACGGTTTTGTGAACCCAACACCGTGTGGTCTGCTTGGAGATTGCGAGGCCGGATACGCGATGATGGCGAGGTCCACGGCGCTTGGTGACGGTGAGCGCTCGTCGACGTTGAGGCTGAGGACAGTGAACTTTCGCGCTCGTCAGCGTTGAGGTCCAGAGCGATTGTGTGGACTGCATGGGCCCCGGGTATCCTCTAGAAGGCCCATAAAGGAGCAGATAGGGGGCGACCCAGATTGGTTGGACCGAAGATGGAAACCACTCGGATCGGGCGGAACTTGAGCCGCAAGAAAGGATCCGAGTTTATGGGATATCCCCATGTAATTAGCAGATCCATGCATACATTCCATGTAACATCATAACGGAAATAGCTGCCATATACGTTGCGACTTTCTGTAAACAATATCCCCCCCTGTACTATATAAAGGGAGGGGGTAAAAGCCATCGGCAGGAGGCGATAGAATCACCGAATAGGAGCATCACCTTGCATCCCGATTCACCGAATAATCCCAGAGCACAGGAAGTAGGGTATTACCTCCTCCGTTGAGGGCCTGAACCTGTATAACCCTGTCTTGTGTTACCCATCTGTTCTAGACCTTGATTAGCGTCCCCTCGTACAAATTCATTGCCGGCGGTGACCCCCCAGTTAGTCACCTGTCGACAGTTGGCGCGCCAGGTAGGGGACTGCGTCAAGTTCATCTTTTCAGATCAGATGGCTTTTTCAGGATCACCGTACGTCGACATGAAGCCAGGAGAGACTCTTCGCTTTGGCGCCTTGGACTTCATTGCTGACGGCATCGGCAATCTTCGTCTCTCCTCTCCACGGGAGATTGTTCAACCAGGAGGCCCGCGCGATCAATGGGACCCATTGCCTTTCGGCTTGGAGAATTCCGCTTGTGCCTTCTTCAAGAAGATCCGTACACAGTCTCACTTCGCCCCTCTCAGCGAGGAAAGCAAAGAAGAGCCCTACGAGATCGCCTACCCCGGCCTGGACATCCTCCAGCCCGGTGAGGTCTACAATTCCCTGACTGGATTTCTTTCCGGACTTGGGAGTCTTGCCGCGGCCTCCGCGCAGGCCACTTCCGAGATTTGGACAAGAGATAACCAGTCGGAAAACCGATCTGATAGTTCGGTTGGATCAATCCGATCGGATCCCGCAGCGTTCGTGGGTGTCATCAGCGGTGGCAAACCCATTGGACAGAGCGAACAAGTCAGCCTCCCCGATTCTGACTCAGAGTCCGACGGATGGTAGTAAGTGCTTGAGCATGAGATAAGTAGAATTCCATCTCACACCCATATCTAAACCAAACTTACGAGGACGTACATTCATAGCAACACAGTATGATTTGTATGCAGCAATGCGTTGGTTAGATGAATTCAAAAAATATATGGCAGTTCTAAAAGACTCAATGTAAGGTTTCAATCTCTTCAAACCCGACTTGACTATCAAATTAACAATGTGGCAAGCACAGCGCTGCTGCAAGAAAACAGAGCCAACATATCCATCAAACTTAGGTGTAAGAATGTTCATGGCACTGGAATTAGCAGATGCATTATCTAATGTAATGGCAAATATTTTAGCAGTCAAGTTAGAATCAGTAACAATAGAAGCAACACGCTCAGCAATGTTCTTGCCTGAATGAGAGACATCAATAAGCCTAAGCCCAATAATAATCTTCTCTAGTACCCAATCAGAGTTAACATAATGAGCTACCACACTAAGATAGTCTTCCTTAGCATTTCCAGACCAGATATCAGATGTAAGAGCAACAGAATTGATAGATTGCAAGCATTCAATTAACTTAGCACGGCAACCATTATAGTAATTAAGCATATCTCTACTGGTAGTTTGCCTAGAAACAGAAATGAAACGAGGATTATGGGCACGCTTTATGTAATCCTTAAATGCAGAGGATTCACCGAAGCAGAGAGGCAGATCATCTCTAGCAATCAGCCTGCACAACTCAGTACGAGCAACTTCTGGACTATAGT
>SPJY01020124.1:506181-555558 GCA_005191435.1 Raddia distichophylla | reverse complement strand
GTTTTATTAGGCCGAAACAATACGCGGGGGCGCCGGAACAACGCGGGATGTTTTTTGTTCCGCGCACTGACTGGGCTGCTCACGCGGGGATTTACTGGGCCGGAACAATACGCGGGGGGCGGAACAAAGCGGGATGTCTTTTGTTCCGCGCACTGGGCTGGGCTGCTTGCTCGGGTTTTATTAGGCCGAAACAATACGCGGGGGCGCCGGAACAACGCGGGATGTTTTTTGTTCCGCGCACTGACTGGGCTGCTCACGCGGGGAATTTACTGGGCCGGAACAATACGCGGGGGGCGCCGGAACAACGCGGGTTTGTTTTTGTTCCGCGCACTGGCTGGGCTGCTTGCTCGGGTTTACTGGGCCGACAGCGTCCGATTTTGGTAGGACGTCTGATCTGTAGTCAACCCCTATTATTAATTTATTTATGAAAATAAAAAACTTCGGGTCCAATGGTTTTTTTTCTTGACATGGTTGATCGATACCTATCCACTTTAGGCCCAGTTCTTTTCAGCTTAACGTCTTAACAGCTTAACGACTTATCTATGTTTTAAAAACACATATGATTTGAGTTTTTTGAATCCGTTTTTTCGCTGTTTTGAAGGTGGGTTCTAACACTTTAAAAAGAAAGTCCAAACGAAATGTATCCGAATCTCGAGACTACCTTGAGAAGCTCTCGAAATTTAGTTATTTCAGCCGTTCAGCTGTTCAGATCAGCTCAAAAGAACAGGGCCTTAGTCATGGTCGATACATCGGTTGAGCTGTCCTGTGCGACCAACTCTTTCGTTTAGCATTTTACGGCTTTTGCAAAATGTAGTCCAATGAGCCCAGCCCAATTTCTTCAGGTTTGTATGGGCCGTATCTCTTAGACTGGGCCAAAGGAAAGATAAAGAATGGCCGAAGGCCTAATAACAATGCAATTGCGCTCGTCCACTTACCTTCTCACATGATCATTTTTTATATAAAAAAAACTCTTTACATTTTTTCTTTCCACGCGATTAGGTCTTCCGCCTCTCCTCCCTCTCGCCCAATTCTGGTGAGTTGGCCGCTACCCACCAACCTTGTCACCGGTGACCTCCACCTAGGTGGCGAGCGCCAGCATGCACTCGAGCCGCCGTGCTAGTCGCTACGCCGTGTTGACTGTTGAGACACATCGATCATTGCTTAGCCCTACATCGAGGCCGCGCTGACATTGTCAAGCACACACTCGATAATGGTTGCAGACGGCGGGATCAACATGTGGTGGCTGGCTTGCTGGGATAGAGGAGAGAGGAGAGTAAGAAGCATATCCAATTATTTTTTTAATAAAAAATCTAGGAACAATTGCAAGAATACCATTTGAGGGTTTGGTGGAATTGAACACGGATCATTAAGCACATTCGATGGACACGAACATATCTGTATCTGCAGTAGGGAGGAAAAATATATCCACTTTGCAGTAAGATAACGAGAGGAACTGTTCAAGAAAGAGTAAGTTTGCACAAGCTACAATACACAAAACTACAAAAGAGATTAGTGGGCCATGAATCAAACATACAAGGTTTACATGCATTCATTCATCTGTCTAATTACCCCCACGTGATGAAGCAAAATGAATTGTACCATAGTAATTTAGTGCATCTTTAAAAATCCTATTTGCACTAGTATCGTGTGCTCCTGAATAATTTATTGGCGAGGATAATTGGGACCACCGGAGTACTAGCAACACAAATACTGTCAAAAAAAAAGGAAGCAAAAGCAGACGAAAGAACGAGCATGAAAACAGAGAGCAAGTAAAGTGAGCAAGTAGTGAAAACAACACGCAATTAAACACTCGGCCTGATGTCTTGGCAAAATTAGGGGAGACCAATTGGTAGTCTAGTTGGCGTTAATATTGACTTAAACGGGTGTTGAGTTTAGGGTGCTTTTGTCTCGTGTTGTCCAAACTCTTCTTTGTATTTGCTTCTCCTTAATTTGAATGAATATGACAGCTCACTTTTTTTAAAAAAAAAAAACTCGGCCCGATGAGTTCTTTGTACAGATCAACTGCGCGCTCGTGCCAAGTGTCAAGGCAGCCTAGCGACGCACAGACTGCAAATGCGCGAAGCAAACAGCAACACAAAAGTCACAAACACAGGGACGTTCGATTTCAGCTCTGTTTTTCTTTCCCTTGTGAGAAACGGAAGAGCTGCATCCAGATTGCTTTCTTTAGGAGAAAACGGCGAGTCAAAACAGGGGTGCGCTCCAAGCAGGCGAAGCCCATCACACCACGCTCATCGAGCCATCGCAATGCGGTAATGCAGATCCTTCGATCCACCAGAGGCGGCCACCCGCGCGAATCTCAGCAGCTCCAAGAGAGGCGCTGAACGAGTGAGCGGAGCCCAAATCAATGGACAGCAGCGCGCCAGCGCCATGAACTTTAAACCATGCCTTCGTCAAGCTCTGAACTCCTCCTATATACACAAGGCACCGATCGAACACGTACGCGGTACGCCTCTTCACCTCCATGGCGATGACGGCCAATCGGCCACGTCACCGCGTGAGCCTCATCAGCACCGGCGGCGTCGGCGGGGGCAGGCCGTGGGACTCCACTAGGATGGACCACAGCACGTGCACGTCCTCGCATTGGCACGACCTGACGTCGTCGTACAGGATGTAGATCCCCCTCTCTGCACATCGCAAAAACCGATTCGAGCGCATCAGAATCGGAAGAACTCGGAGGAGGAAGGAAGAAGGAAGAAGAGGAGCAGCTCGCCGCGAGGGATTCGGGCGGCGGCGGCGTACGTACTCTTCCGCTGCACGGCGTTGATGCGGCACCAGAGCCTCCGCAGCGGGGAGACTAGCGACCGGAGCCACCCCATGGCGACCCTCCTCGGCCGCCTCCTGCACCTCATCGATCGTACTTATAGCCACAGCCGCCTACCTCCAAAACGACGGCGAGCACGCGAGAAGCCTCTCTCCCTGCAGGGCTGCAGGTGTGGTGGTGCTCGATCGTGGTGGTGGCTATAGCTTTGGCTTGCTTTACACTTGGGCAAAGCCTCGCACACTGCTCCTCCTCCTCTCCCTGCCACACCAGCGAGCCTAGCTCCCTTGCAGAGCTTGCGATCTTGAGATCTACCGCTTTACGTTGCCCCGTCGTTTTCGCGGATCCCTCGCGCGCGCCTCACGCGCTCGCGCGCGCGGCACATGAATGCAGAGAAGCTAGCGCGCGCGCGGGCGCAAGTATTGGTTGGGGCACAGGATTATGCGGGTGGGTACGTTCGACGCACACAGCGGCAGGCAGCACTGTGCCACGATTTCCTCGTTTAGCCTGGTTAAGAAATGTGGTTAACCAGGCGGCCGCGGGCTAGTTTCTTCCGCGCAGTGTTCACCGGTGGAATAAGCAACATTATTAATCCCCAACGATTAAAGAAACCGAGGCAAGGACAAGGGAACGAACGCTTCTCTCGCAAGCCCCGTCCTCTTCGTCAAGGCCACCATGATGCCACGCCACATGCAGAGAGAGAGGGAAACTCCTTACGACGCACGGCAGCAGTTAACCGTGGCCGGGCACGCCACGCGAGCAAGCGACGAGTGAACGAAGTAGAAAGATGCATGGAACGCACCGGACCGACCACCAAATTTAGGCCTGGGTTGTTTCAACCTAAATTAAATTAAATGAAAATTTATTATTTTTTAATACTTTGTATTAATTTTTATGGGATTTGAAATAGTTCTTCTTACTATTTTTGAAAATAATTCTTTCATAATTTTTGAACTTTTTAAGACGTCTTTATAGAGGTCACAACCCTTTCATATTAAAGTTTTCAACAACTTTTAGCTCAAACAAATAGTACCTTAATTAACCAAAATTCCTTTATTTCTAGAGATTATATTCATAGGAGTTCTAGTTGCGCCGATAGTACTTGGTTGTGCCCAATAGTAATTATTACTCCCTCCGTTGCAAAATATAAGACGTATTTTGACTTGACAAAAGTCAAATTAGTAAACTTTGACCATAAATAAATCCCAGCACTGCTCGTTCTCATGCAAGGGACAGCGAGGCAGGGCGCAGGCGGTGAGCGGCGCCGGCGTCGTACAGAGTGAGAGGCAGAGAGCTAAGCGGTGGGAGAGAGAGAAACAGAGGAGAGGTGAGCTGGTCCAAGATCTGGCCCAAGCGAGGCCCAAGCGAAGCCCACCCGAAAGCTTTGATGTTTTTCACCAATTTTGATTAGAGTTTTTGAATTCCAGTGATTTTTGATATATTTAAATTTGAATTTAAATCCTAATTTGAATGGATATCAAATTGGGCAATTTTGGGGTGTTACACGGTGGCTATCTCATTTCAATCATGAAGGTGTCTCGCACATTTACATGGCGAGATCTCGTATTTGATATGAATTTCTTTTATAACCTTATATTTGATATGAACTTTTTTAAAATTATTATTATTATTATAGTGGGTAGAACTATTATTTTTAACTAGACCGTTATAATTTGGGTCAGGAATAATCAACTGTGTATATTTTTTTCCTCTCTGATTAATATAAGATTTTCGAGTATTTTAGGACTAACGTGCTGACTCTGTTTAACTTTACGTTGCCCCGTCGTTTTCGCGGATCCCTCGCGCGCGCCTCACGCGCTCGCGCGCGCGGCACATGAATGCAGAGAAGCTAGCGCGCGCGCGGGCGCAAGTATTGGTTGGGGCACAGGATTATGCGGGTGGGTACGTTCGACGCACACAGCGGCAGGCAGCACTGTGCCACGATTTCCTCGTTTAGCCTGGTTAAGAAATGTGGTTAACCAGGCGGGTTTAGTTTCTTCCGCGCAGTGTTCACCGGTGGATTAAGCAACATTATTAATCCCCAACGATTAAAGAAACCGAGGCAAGGACAAGGGAACGAACGCTTCTCTCGCAAGCCCCGTCCTCTTCGTCAAGGCCACCATGATGCCACGCCACATGCAGAGAGAGAGAGAGAGAGAGAGAGAGAGAGAGAGAGAGGGAAACTCCTTACGACGCACGGCAGCAGTTAACCGTGGCCGGGCACGCCACGCGAGCAAGCGACGAGTGAACGAAGTAGAAAGATGCATGGAACGCACCGGACCGACCACCAAATTTAGGCCTGGGTTGTTTCAACCTAAATTAAATTAAATGAAAATTTATTATTTTTTAATACTTTGTATTAATTTTTATGGGATTTGAAATAGTTCTTCTTACTATTTTTGAAAATAATTCTTTCATAATTTTTGAACTTTTTAAGACGTCTTTATAGAGGTCACAACCCTTTCATATTAAAGTTTTCAACAACTTTTAGCTCAAACAAATAGTACCTTAATTAACCAAAATTCCTTTATTTCTAGAGATTATATTCATAGGAGTTCTAGTTGCGCCGATAGTACTTGGTTGTGCCCAATAGTAATTATTACTCCCTCCGTTGCAAAATATAAGACGTATTTTGACTTGACAAAAGTCAAATTAGTAAACTTTGACCATAAATAAATCAAATAATATCCACTGTTAGTGTACCAAAGTTGTACCAAATTGTTCATATTGCAAAGTGCTTTTGAAACAATATCATATTGTAACAATTCATAATATATAATAGAGGAATCTAACAGTTAAAATCTATTTTGAAAGACTTTTGTGAAGTCAAAATACAACCTATATTTTTGAACGGAGGTAGTATAAAAGAAGACCAAATGATGGAGGCATTCAATGGTGACGGTGGCTATCTCATTTCAATCATGAAGGTGTCTCGCACATTTACATGGCGAGATCTCGTATTTGATATGAATTTCTTTTATAACCTTATATTTGATATGAACTTTTTTAAAATTATTATTATTATTATAGTGGGTAGAACTATTATTTTTAACTAGACCGTTATAATTTGGGTCAGGAATAATCAACTGTGTATATTTTTTTCCTCTCTGATTAATATAAGATTTTCGAGTATTTTAGGACTAACGTGCTGACTCTGTTTAACCCTGCTTCAAGACAATAAATAATAGATGTAAACAATTTTAAACTTGTTTAGCGTTTGACAGCCCCACATATATATATATAAAATGTAGAAACTGATCTCCTGCCCCTCTTTAAAAAAAAAAAGAGTAGAAACTGAAACCGAAATGAGTCCACCAAGATGATCATGAGCATTCTCCCCCGGTGGAAAGCAGCTCGTCGATTATCCACGTGAGGTCTCGAAAAACTTGCGTGCGCTAGCTTCTCCGTTTATTTGGTTTGGTGCACCTGAACGGAAAAGGATCTGAGCGACTGGGCCTCACCGACGAGGGCAAAGGCGCGCGAGCGTGCATGATAAACCTGTGGTTTTTCGCTAGCTAGCTTAAGACAAGGCGCTTTGTGTCTTAATTAAGCATGATCAGGATGGACCTTTCGGGGATTCTTTGAAGTGATGCGAGGTGATGGTCTATTGGCCTACTTGGCCAATTAATAATGGATTCCTGCTTTGTCGGGCTATGGTAAGATGGAGAAGCGAAACTTGACGTGGCACCTTCCAAAAGGTTAGAAGGAGCTATTGTTCAAAGAAAAGATGGTTGTGACCGGTGATAATGCTATATTCTTTGTTCTATTTCCGTTTGTTTCTCAGTGCTAAGTTATTGCCACATGGGAGCATGATGGGTTTGTGCGAAACTTTGAATAGGCAAGGTTTTATGGGCATTCCTTGTTTTTTCAGCTGAATTTCATCACTCCGCTACACACCTTGGTACTTATCGAATGCGAGATCCCGGATGACACATCGACATATTTTCGTGCAAGTAATCTCCTTGCATCGTGGCTGGTCCCAAAAAAAAAATCATTCATAATGTTTTCCCACAAAAAAAAAATCGATTCCGAAAAGCCGGCATGGTTTGTTCCAGCACTGCACCAACGGTTTACAAATAAAAGAAGGTCACAAGTTTATAAGCAATATGCCAAACTGACTAGCTTCAACATAAGGTTGAGCAGAGAGAAACCGACTTACAAGGAAATATATCGTACAACATAAGGTGGTGGATGCGGATGGCAAGAGGGCGAGGTCATCTCAGCCAATGGTATAGGAGGAAGGATAGATTTTTAGTGATAGATAAAAGATTTTCATCTTTCTTAATGACAAATAGGAAAATTTCTTACCGAAAACGCTTCCGATTGAGCTCAGGACCCGATCGGATGCTTCAGTCCTCACATGAGACTTGCGAGTGCGGCTCCATCTTGCCTTATCCCTTCTAGCAACACTCTCCTCGCTACACATTCACACTCCCTGCTCTCTCTCTCTCTCTCTCTCTCTCTCTCTCTTCGCACAACGCGCATCGACGGAAGCCACCGCCGCTGTGGACTCGTTGCCGCCGGCCTACCGCCGTGGGTCCTCGTGTCTGTACACGCACCGCTGCTGTTGCTGTGGGCTCTTGGCGTGCTCTGCTGCCGTCGTCGCCATGGGCTCGTGCTGGCCGCCGCTGGTCAATCGCATGGGGGAGGTTCCCCTCGACGGCGTGGTATGGCCCCTTCTCTCTCTCTCCCCCCCTCCCCCCCTCCCTTCAATAATCCTCTATATCTAGATTTCGGCAGCATTTTGTTCTTCAAAAACACTTAGAAACATGTCTAAACATGTGAGAACATATTATGTTACTTTTAGTTTTCGGCCATGTTTCGTCATTTTTTTACCCATGTTTGTGTGTATTTGTACATGTTTCGTTATGTTTCGCTGAACAAATTTTTCTTATTTCAACTCTACTGACATTGGTGTTATGTTTGCATTTCAAAAATCACATGTCGAAAAAGCGTCTGATTTTTTATCACGGATCGGACGCCCGATCCATAGCACTATCCTTTTCTTATTTTTTCGGTGGAATGACCGGTCTCTCTTTAGAATAAGATATGGTTCCGTGGCTGATTGTGTTCATTACTGTAAGACAAAAATGTGCAAAGTTACTCAAACGAACAGGGCGGGGTTGAACGGTGCGAGCACCGCAGAATTTAGTTTTTATTAGCACAATATTCAATGAGATAGTGGCGTCTCCCTTGCTGTTTCTGTGCAAGTATCTTTGAAATGCCTCGCAAGTGGAGTAACGACGAGAAGAGCTCGCTAGTCGCTACGCAGTAACCCCGCATCGCACGGTCCGCACCCACCCCGCACGTCTCCGGCTCGCTTCCTTCTCCCACTCTCGGCGCGCACTACTACCCTGCACGAGCCCTACCACACTGACACGCCGGACCCAGTAGGCGAAACGTACAGGTGGGTCCCACGATGCAGAGACCGTTTCTGTAAGAAACGACTCCGAAATCCGAATTTCGTCAGCACGCGAGGAGTCCTCCCTCCACCCGCATCAACGGAAACAACGACCCGGAGAAAACCGATCGGAGAGATATAAAACGCGCCGCGCGACGGGCGCCAGTAGCCACCACGCCACCCCCACCCACCACCACCTCGCCGCCGGCACCGCCGCCCCAACCGTCGCAGCTCCCGATCTCGCCGCGCGATCCGGCCGCTCCCGAGCCCTGGGAGCTTCGGGCCCGATCCGGGCGACCCATGGTGGGTCCGGCACCTCGGGGCCGCGAGATCTAGGGTTTCTCTGCCGCGCCGGTGGTGATGGGGAGCCGGAAGACCGCGCCTGCGCCGGCGCCGGCGCATCATCGTGGATCGTCGAGGCTGGGGGACGGCGTTGTCTCCGGTGAGATCCGCGCCTTCGCTTTGTATGCGTGCGTGTCTTAGATCGGAGCTAGCTGGTGCCGTAGTGGTTCGTGAAATTTAGACTGAAAATCTCGTGAGATGGGGGTAGTGGGATGGAGTAGAGCTGTAGTTGTGCGTGATCGGCCGACCGGGCATACTTGCCATGGCGTTTGACATCAGCAATTTGTATGTGTTAGCATAGTGATGCCAATTTTCAAGGATTGAAATGCGGATCAGCGCATTGTGACATGGCGTGTACTGTTGTACATAATATGTCATGCTATTTTTGATTTTAGTGTTTGACGATTGCATTCAGTTGGAAGCTGCACATTACTTGTACATGAGTGCTTTAACTGAAGAAAGATTTCAATAGTGACGGAAAAACACGAGAGGTTTTATGGTTGTGTTCAGAAGTTTACCATTTTGGTTGGTCATTACCAAGAGATGCACATGTTTCTGAAAACTTGCTAGATTTTGAATGGATGCCCTTTTTTGTTTGGTAGTTTGTACTGCATCAACTCATCAAGTTTGTATTTGAGGCAAAGCATTAATTTTGAGTTTGACGATAGCAAGGTTTCGGTTGAAGATGTGCATTAGTTGTACATGTGTGCTTCAACTAAAGTGTTAAGAAAGATGTCAATGGTGAGGGGGAAATGTGTGAGGTTTTATGTCCATGATGAAAGGTTACTATTTTGCTTGGGCCTTACCAAACACTGCATATGTTTCTGGAAAGATTGTACATTTTGCATGGATGTCCTTTTCCTTCATTAGTATGTACTACACAAACTTTGTTTTTTGAGGAAAAGCATTAATTTAGCATCAGGGGAAAGGATATTTGAGGTTGTTTTGTTCAATATGTTGTCAATTCGACATTCTAATCTTTTGGTTTCTTCAATTAAATGGTGCCTAGTGCAGATTGATGAATAACTGAGTTGGTTCTGTATTCAACAATCCACAACATTAACTTGTGCAATGCTTAGCTGCACTAGAAAGGACTTTTGTTGTTACATCTCAAACAAGGCAAAAGCTAACCAAGTTGCCAGTTTTGCCAGGTCATTTGGTTGCATTGCGAATTTGCGATATAGCATTAAATAATGTACCACATGCAGATGATTCCTTTGGTTTATCCAAGAGCCTGCATCAGAACTTATTATATCTGATACACATATATTTAGGTCTATCTCATTGGCAGAGTGTAACACACTGGCCCAAATTTGCTTAGCCTAGCCCACCTAGGGGCTGGCCCATGCATTCATAACACCACTCTTGGACTTTCGGCCTCGCTTCGTCCAAAAGGGTTATCCTGGGTGCTATGTTTGGACCTATCAGGCCTTATATACTGGTGTAACTCTCTCTAGACTAGCAAGGTGGTACTATTCCACCACAACCAATCCACACGGGCCACACGGGCCTCTCATCACAATGGGCCAGGGTATTACTAAGTTTTTTTTGTACAGTTAGGTTTTCTATTTAACCAATTTTAAGCTGACATATTGTGTGTTTTTAATCCCAAGTATTTCTTTATTTTGCAGAAATCCGGGAGAAACATAAATTGGAATTGGAGAGTTTGACACTATCAAAGCATCCATTCAGGACATTACGTTTTTTTCTGTTAGCTATGTTGCAATACTTGAAAAGATTAGCAACATATATCCTGAGTAAAGGTGCTTTGTTTGTTGTCCTAATTGTTTTGGTGGTAGCCCCGGGACTTATTCTTGTGGTTACAGATGGCCTGCACAAAAAGGTGTTCTGCATCACATGATAACGATAATTTTATTGCATTCATAGTGTTTTTGTTGATAAGAGTAGTGCGACTGAAAGAATATATGACATCTTTTGTAAGCTTAGCTTTTGATGATGTACTCAAGTTCTAATGTTTGTTTTGTTGACATGTATGCAGCATGTGCAGGAGTTCCTTAATTATGCTAAATTTGTGATATGGTGGGTTTCATTGGGTGTGGCTTCGTCAATTGGACTAGGCAAGTGTGATTAGCATTGTCAATATTATTAAAATCAATTATGACAACATGAATAAAAAATGTGTTACTTTAATTTATTGTCTTTTTTAGTTCTATGAGTATTTTTTGTGTTATTTTGAACTATACGGTCTATGAAAGTGAATATTTTTATTCTTTTTTCTATTCATTGTATGTGAAGTTGGTAGAAGCATCTACCTTTCATAAAAGGGTAAAAAGCATATATGCCACTGTAGAGTTCCCTATAGACAGAAATGCCATCGCAGAATCCTTAATATCCAAGACGTCATTATAAACATAAAAAATGTGCACAGATGCCATTATTCGAGCTGGGAGAGAATTTCGGACGAAATACGTGGAGAAATACGGTAGAAAATACGGTCTGACATGTGGGTCCCACATGTCAGCCTCTCATCTTCTTCCTCCATCTCTCTCCCCCTTCTCTCTCCCTCTCTCTCCCCCCCGATCTGCAAGTAGCAGCGACGGCGTGGGGCGGTGGCGGTGGCGGCGGCGGCGTGGGCGTCGGCATTATACGAAGTTATACGAGTACTACACAAAGCAGCGGCGGCGTGGGGCGGCAGCGGCGACGTGGGAAGGCGGTGGCGGCGTGGGAAGGCCGCGGTGGCATGGCGGCACGGGGCGGCGGCGGCTGCAGCGGCACGGGGCGGCGGCTGCGGCGGCATGGCATCGGCGGCGGTGGCGACGGCAGATCGGGAGAGAGAGGCGGAGAGAGGGGGCAGATCGGGGAGATCGGGGAGAGAGGGAGAGAGATGGAGAGAGAAGGGGAGATGGAGGAGGAAGAAGAAGATGATGAGAGGCTAACATGTGGGACCCACATGTCAGATCGTATTTTCGGAGTATTTTTCCACGTATTTTGTTTGAAATTCTCTCCCAGCTCGAATAATGGTATCTGTGCACATTTTTTATGTTTATAATGGCGTCTGGGATATTAAGGACTCTGCGATGGCATTTCTGTCCGAAGGGAACTCTACAGTGGCATGTATGCTTTTTTCCCTTCATAAAATGGCAAGGCGGAAAAAAAATGTAAATCTCGTTTGTGTTTTCATTTTGTTTGAGCGTCCATAGTAGGGCCTCTAAACCGCCTCTAAGCACTTTCTTCTGCATAGAGGCAGCCTCTGACTATTGTGCACACTTAAAAATTGTCTCAAAGCTAGGGGCAGCCTCTAAGCATATACTGCATTAATTGCTGCCTATGACTAGTGGGTTCAGTAGATCTATGTTTAGAGGCAATATTGCCTCAAAACTATAATGGGAATAGCCTATAAGCTTTTGAGGCCGATTGTGGGTCCCATCTTAGAAGAAATATTGCCTCTAATTAGCATGGTTAGATTCATAGACCATAATCATGTCAATGTTCATCCAAAGGGTAATATTAACAACAAAATCTCACTTAATTCATGTACTCCCTAGCCCTGACTTTATTAGACTTCTAAAAATCCTTTGAAAAGTTAATATGAGAGAAAATCTCAAAAAGATCATATTGGGAGGGGAAATCAAAAGGAGCATTGTTGCCAATTTGTGCACAGGAGTTAAAAGGTTGATATTTTTTTGCATTGGGAGTTGGGACAGTTTTTACGATGTAGTAATGATGCAGACTGGTAGCCAGCCTTTTGAGGTAACTTTGTTCCATCTTGAATAGGGTATTTTGGCTCATCTTGAGTTTTGTAGCAGGATTTCATGGATATTTGGAATTTCAGATAATTCTGAGACAATATATAGGTCTCATTCTCTTTGTCTTATCTAACTTAGATAAGTTAGATAAGGTGAAGAGAAATCTAAGTGAGATAAGAAGAAGAGAATGAGGTCTTAGATAAGGACAAGAGAAACAGGCCATAGCAATCTGCTAGCACATTATTTTGTTAACAGAAAGGCATAGAGGTGAAAAGGCATAAACCAGGTTTGCCCAGCAGTTTCTGTTATGTGACTTTGTGGACTTTCTGGCTGTGGTCTTATTATGTATGATGTAGATGATAGGTTCACCTTTTGCATATGCCAAGACTTGTTGCAATGACAGTTTGCAAGTTCTAAATTTGGAAAATAGAACATGTAGATTTATAAATTTGAGTCTGGAGCACAAAGAAGTTCATTTTATAAGGTATTTGAAATGCAGGTTCAGGTTTGCATACATTTGTGCTGTATCTTGGCCCACATATTGCTCTATTCACTATTAAGGCTGTTCAATGTGGCCGCGTTGATTTGAAAACTGCTCCGTACGATACCATACAGCTTAAACAGGGGCCATCCTGGCTTGACAAGAAGTGTTCAGAATTTGGACCACCGATATACCCAGCATCAGCTCATTCAGTGAGGATTCCAGTCTTTGAATTACTTCCTCAGGTTCAGCTGGAAGCTGTTCTTTGGGGCATCGGGACTGCACTTGGCGAACTCCCTCCTTATTTCATATCACGAGCAGGTAATATGGTAGTGCATTTTATTTTAAAAAAATAGTGATATTCCGTTATATGCTTTACACAGTGTTCCTCAATTTATGTGCTATGTACATCAGCAGACGATGATATTTTGTTTCTAAAATGATGGCTTTTGTTGAACACTACCTGATAACATCTCTTATGGTATTATAAACTAAGATGTGCCCTTTCATAGACACCTAATGTTCATCCGTTTCAATTATACATTACGATAATATCCTGCATAGATTCTCTTTAAATTTGTGAAACTCTTTGGTCAGTCAAGGAGAATTGTGCTTGCCCTTTTCTGTTCCATACATAACAGAGTGATGCCAATGCCATAGAACTTGTACTTTGTGTTACATCTGTTAAATTCTCAATTCTTATACTATCTTTTTGTTGGCACTCTTACTTGCTTTTTATGGCCATATGCTAGTGGAGTTGGAAAACATTATATGTTTGTGAATTCTGGACTTTCTGTAGCAGAAATTTTGCTGTTCTCTTAAAAATTACATAAAAAGTATATCCATCAATCTTATGAAACTCTTTTGACTCTGTTTGCTCTCTTTTCCTTGACAAGTTAACATGCTTACTTGTTTATTTATGGTCATATGTTAAGTGATATAGTGGAAAACTTCAATTAAGTATGTAATAAATTCTAGATTATTTGTTGAAAAACATTTCCAGTGTATTCTTGGAAATTATAGAACAGCTATCCATCACATTTATTTTTTTTGATCTTTTATTGTTTTAAATCTGTCCATACTTAGTGCATGATGTGTCATGTTCCAGCTCGCTTATCAGGAAGTGAATCTGTAGCTGTCAAGGAGCTGGACACTACTCCTTCCAAAGAAGATGGTCCAGTAGCATCCACTCTAAATCGAACAAAACGCTGGCTTCTATCTCACTCACAACATCTCAACTTCTTCACTATCTTGATTCTTGCTTCGGTTAGTCTATGTCCTTGCTGTCATCCTGTCATGACAATTTATTTGCAATAGGAATGAATTAATGATTTTGTCCTAAATGTTCATTTAAGGATTTCTGATTTTTGACAAATGTACTACAGTTCATTCAGTGTTTCTGATTTCAATTGTGCTTTGAAATTTTATAATGCAAGATGTAACACTTTTCCCCCCTATTTGATACCTGAAAAAAAGCGCTAAGGAATGTACTGTGCAGTGCATATGACGATTAAAATCTTGGTTATAGTTCCAACTACTAACAATCAATGGATAAATAATTTGGCAAAGTTATTTCTGCTGTCTTTACTAGGTCCCGAATCCGCTGTTTGACCTTGCTGGTATTATGTGTGGACAATTTGGCATACCCTTCTGGGAGTTCTTCTTTGCAACTTTGATGGGCAAGGCCATCATCAAGACTCATATTCAGGTTTGGCATCCATCTATCTGTTGTATTTCTCAATGTTAAGTTGTTTAATGAATTTCCTTCTTTTCTTGTTGCCACATGCTTCATTCTTACTTGTGACCTCACTCTTTGGAGGGCCTTCTGTTAATGTGAATTACTATTCTGAGAAATATTTGTGATATTGCTGTGTTGGTAGTCTAGTCTGTAACAGAATTCTGAAATCTAGGCTATCTCAACCAAAAACTCATGTGGAAGTTAAGCTGCAACCTGTATTGTTTAGAATATAATCTGTTCACGAATATGGCAGTATCTTGCCAGCACTTCTGTAGTCATTCAGCTTATTGGGCCTGTCCAGGTGTTCAGTTTCTCTAAAAAAAAGTGTCCAGATTTCTTTGTGACTTTTTTTGTTGAAACTACTCCATAGTTTAGAAAAAAAAAGGCTGATATAAACAAATATTTAATAAAATACATTTCCATAAGATGGTGAGCTAGATTTTGTTTCATTCTGTAGGTCTATTTGGTTTCTATGCTTGGGAAATATAAGAAATGTTACCATGATAAAAAAAAAGTAGGTTCACTAAGTATGCATAAAAGGTGCGATGTAGTTATAACATACAATATTGTTCTTTATATGTGGAATCTTTCTCTCATGCGAAATGTGTACCAAAAAGGGGTAGTCAATATTTCATGATGCGAAAAACAAAATATATGTGATATATAATTTCCCTCTTTTTATTCCTGAAAAGACCAAGTAAGCTTTGTTGGGAGTCCTAATATAGTACATCAACCTCCAAGCCTGATTTGTCCAGATAATTGGTCTGTTTCAGTTTATTAACAGTCCGACTCCTGATTTCTCGTGGATGGATACCAATAGCTGCACTGCTGCAGCCTCTCTGTACTGACATGCATTTTCCCTTCTTTTCTTCCACAGACACTGTTTATTGTCTCCTTGTGCAACAATCAACTCTTGTATTTTATGGAAAAGGAATTAATCTGGATATTTGGCCACATTCCTGGGTTTTCTGCCACACTGCCATCTGTGATTGCCAAACTCCAGAGTGCCAAGGAGAAGTATTTAGCGCCACCAGTGTCAGTCTCACCGTCCTTGCAAATGGAGGTTGGTATCTTCAGTTCGTATTTGTAGTATTCTTTTATATAAAGAATTCGTAGTCATTTGAACTTTAAAGAATATGTATGTTAATTGCTATCTTGGATTTTTAGCTCCATGCTCTTGTTGATTGATGTTCAACAACTATCCATACAGGATAAACAGTGGAATCTCTCTTTTACATTAGTCTGGAACACTGTAGTGTGGCTTGTTCTTGTGAACTTCTTTGTGAAGATCGTCACATCAACAGCACAAGAGTATCTCAGAAAGCAGCAGGATACAGAGATGGAGCTTATTACTGACTCGTCATCCTATAACTAACAAATAGCACAACTGGTGGTGTTTATTTCAGCTGCTAGTCACGACTCACGAATATTCTCATTGATAGACGTAACTCCTGGCTAAGCCCGTGCAGATGATACCAAGTCCCAACGCTGGTATTTGTAATTATTTTCATCCGTGCAGTGAACAAAACATGGGTCTGCTAACCTGTCCTCCCAAGTGATGGCAGCGACCTTTTGTTATTGAGCATGCATTGGCAATTATTTTTGAGACTTAAACACGGTGAACATTAGGGATTGTTAATCTAGCACGATTGCATTACTGAGATGTATCACTGGCATTTTTTCTCTCCTACTTAGGGAGCAGGATAGAGAAGGGAACTAAATTCGAGAGATGATGTTAAATTTACTGTGTAAATGTAGATTTACAATTGGAGCCACCTGGTCATTTAATCGTTATATATCACTTTGCTTTTTTTCTCTCCAGCAAATAAAAGTATGTTACAAGTGTGTTCTGTCGACCTGTTGGAACGGTATTTTCCACGGAGTCTTAGCGGCACACTGCATCTACATTGTCGCTAGCTCATGCTAGTAACACATTCTGATCTTGGGTTTTATGAACTTAATAACCGGTGGACTAGTGGTTGATCTTTTGTCGAAGCAATCGATGATTTGACTCCAGTGCTCGGGGCTTACCGTCCGTGAGCTTGCGCTTTGTCAGCAGACCTTGTCACCACGATTGAGGTGGTAACCTAACTGATCTTACACGTAGAGGTATTATAGGTAAAACCGAGTCAGGGTGAATTAGAATAAACCCCTATCGGTACCGGCATTGGTTAAAAAACCCTTCCCTATAAATATGAAACATCTCATTCGTTATTGGCTACTGTTAACCATATGCTATGTGATTAACAAAGATTTTACCTCGTGTTTTCTCTCTAAATCTCTGTTTATATACTATGTTATTGAATCTTGTGATTGTTAATGCATGACGTTGCTGCTATTGTTATTTCATGACACATTATCAACATGAATCGTCCTTTTTCTCGGCGAGGGTCGCCACCGGCGCGGCCATAACGCACCACGACGAGGGGCACTAACGGCGTGGCGCAACTGTCGGCTTACACGCATATTTCGTAGCAGATTTAACACCTGTGCTCGTGGCTTACCTCGAGATTGTGATTCGTCAGCAAACCGTATCAGCGCGTACGCAGTAGGCGTGCGATTGCACCTCAGCACAAGTCGGTGCTAAGCAAAATGGCACCGTAGAGGCGCCCCGACGACCTTCCCCGCTATCGCGGCTTTTCACTTGCGCGAAAACGGAGCGAGATGTACGCATATATGGAATGCTTGCAATGCAACAAGCAAGCCCATCGGAGCAGGTAGCTTTGGTGTTCTAATTCCAGCTAAAAACGAAAAAAACGTAGTGCGTTTACACCCCAAAAGGCAAAAGCACGCTTGTTTTTCGCTAAGATTGGCTCAGCTTGGAGAAAAAAGGAGCCAAGATAAGTAAACTTGTACACTCTTTCACAACCAGAATGGAGCTTTCGCGCGTGACTCGAAGCACAGGCGCGAAACGAAACAGTTTTACGCATGTGCTGTGACTTGGAGGCGCGAGGGCGAGGCGCACAAGTCACACCGTCTCTTGTGTATCGCAGTTCACTAGTTCAATAGTTATGCGGTTGTTGCGCTTGTGCCTGTAAGGACGGCGGCCACCACACCAGTATATAATACTAGAAACGCAGAGCCGCCCCCACTGGCTATTTTGGCAGCAAAGCCTTAGCGTCCAATCCACCATTGGAGATTGGAGGAGACCAGGAGAGCGGAGCCATGGTGGTGGTACAAGTAGCGGGGGACAGGGTGGAAGAGGCGGTGGGTCGAGGGCGAGTCGAGATGGCGTCGGCGCCGGCGCCGGCGGGGAGCAATGTGGAGTTCATCCGCGCGCGCAGCGACAAGCGGGAGTACCGCCGCGTGGTGCTCCCCAACGCGCTCGAGTGCCTCCTCATCAGCGACGCCGACACCGACAAGGTCAGTCTCTGTCCCGGTCGCGCTCGCCGCGGGGGCGGGGGAATGCTCGCGTCGCGGATCGGTCGATCCCCTCCGCCGCGTGATTTCGTCGCTGATCTCCTCTCTCTCTCTCTCTTCTCTGCGGTTTCTCGCTGTGCGCAGGCGGCGGCGTGTATGGAGGTCTGCGTGGGCTCGTTCAGCGACCCGGACGGGCTCGAGGGCCTCGCGCACTTCCTCGGTGAGTCTGGCTTCGATTTCGGTTCCTTGCGTGCGCTTGATCTACCCTACCCGCCGCCCCACCGGATTCGGGGGGTGATCGAGTAGCTGGTGGTCGTTAGGACGCCTGGTCCCAGCACGGCGGTGCTGTTGCTCCCATGGCTTGCTTGCGCGCTGGTATGGATGATTCTCCTCTCACTTTTGGTATCTGGCTGGGGTCTCGGATTGTCTCCATCGAATCGAGGAGACTAGGAATGCTTGCTCGCCTGGTTGGTTCACCTTTCCCCTGAGTTGGGTGCGCGTCCGTGGGTCAATGGCGAAGACGCAGATTTGCAGTCCAAGTCAATGAAAGTTTTCTATATAAAAGTTGAACGAGTCTAGTGGTTCGTTTAGAAAAAAATTGATAATTCGTCACTCTTAACGTTGGTTCTTGCTAAGTATGCCGCTCTGTGTGTATTATATATGGAACCATCTGCGTGTATGACAGTGGACTAGAGTGGCATTTTAGCGAGAATCAATATTGAGAATGGCAAATCATCAAATCGGTTTTGAGTATTGATCGGGAAAAAACATCCGATTTTTTCCACGTCGTTACGTCAGTTAAACCAAATGTTTCGGAGCAACTTTTGTTTTAGTATATGTAATAACATTCGATTTAACATCCTGCATCTATTTAAAGACGTCCCATCTTACATTACTGGAAAAAAGAAGTGGTTGTTTGGTGTGCCGCTGGACGTGTTCTGACCGTCGGATCGTGGCGCCATTGACGAACCTGATCAAAAGGGGAAGGGGAACTGTGATTCCCCTTTTTTCCCCAGCGATCACCTGAAACTCTTAAAGCGTCACTGATTGAACGTACGGGCTGCACATGCGCGGCCACGTTTTACCTTCGTCTGTAGCAGATTCGTTTCATCCATTATGGCACGGCCATATTTCTGGAGTTCCTACATAGTCCGCTACATCCCTTTTGTCGTCCTTGCATCATTTTAGGCGGGTTATTGCCGTCCTCTAAGTTGGTCACCATAATTTTTTTAAGTTTAAAGGTGACGAAAGATTTAACATGAAAAAGCTACGATTTTTCATATATAGTTTTGAAGAGTTTAAAAAATTAACAAAAAATTATGTTAATAACTACTACCTCCGTTTTTTTTGTTTGACGCTTTTGACTTTTTGACACGCCTTTGACCATTCGTCTTATTCAAATTATTTTTGTAAATATCATTTATTTTGTTGTGATTTGTTTTATTAATAGAGATACTTTAAATATGTCTTTTTTTTTACATCTTTGCACTAAATTTTTAAATAAGACGAATGGTTAAAGACGTGCCAAAAAGTTAAAGGCGTCAAACAAAAAAACGGAGGGAGTAAAAAGTACCTAAATCGTTTCGCATATATAAAATAATAATAATAATTTAATTTAATTTAATCTGAAAAGAACCAGACCTATGTTTAGTAGAGTAGTACAATTTTTTTGGTGATCCAAAAATTTAAAGGCAATGGTGACACGGTTTGGTCGGGTGAGTCGGCTGTTCTCCAAATATTTTAGCCCGCCCTGATGGATTGCTCCTACACGTCGTTGCCTAGTGGGATTATTGGCAGCCTGCGCGAAAGTTACATATGAGCGCTGTCACAAAAACGCATGCACACTTTCTGGCTTCTGCGACTGTCTATGAGCGGAACCAACTAATACGTGATTACGTGTCGACTTTGGGTATGTGCGCGGCGGTGGGAGAGGGCCGGAGGGGGGGATTCTATTGTAGGAGCAATAAGCGGGTCTGTACCAATTCAGCTACACATGCGGCATGCGGGTCTGTACCAATTCAGCTACACCATGCGGCATGCGGGTCTTTACCAATTCATTGCAGCCGCTGAGCCGCTGAACTTCTGAGCTACTTATGCGGGACAGTAATAATTCATTGCAAGTACTGAGCTACACATGCGGCACTGCTTGCGTGTGAAAAGGCATATTACAGACAAGACCATACAAAAAAGTTAAAACTGATAGGTAACACTAAACTTTTATTTTAAAAAAGAAAAAAAAAGGTAACACTACACTAGAGTGGCAATCGTGCACTTTGCATGATTGGTTACTCTTAATAGAAAAAAAAAAGCTTGACGAGTACTCCCTCCGTTCTTTTTTTGTTAGACGCCTTTGACTTTTAAACACATCTTTGACCATTTGTCTTATTTAAAAAAATTATGTAAATATCATTTATTTTATTGTGATTTGTTTTATCAATAAAGATACTTTAAACATGAATTTTTTCATGTTTGCACTAAAATTTTGAACAAGACGAATGGTCAAAGTCGTGTCCAAAAGTCAAAAGCGTCAAAAAAAAAACAGAGGGAGTACAAAGTTAGCTATTGGCATGGATGAAACAATTAGAACTGTGTGATGCTGTTTGCATCAAATAATGTTTTTTTCACTTCAAGAACTTTCTCTGTTGTCTTTCCTGTCTTAATTTATTACCATGTACTTGCTTGCAGAGCATATGCTGTTTTATGCCAGTGAAAAATACCCTGAAGAACATGATTATACGAAATATATCACAGAGGTAATTTCTGTCAATCAACTCCAAAAAAGCATTCAACCACATTTTGTTTCATCATTCGTTTGCTTGCAAGTATTACTCACTTCTTTTAATTGTGATATGCTGACATAACACAACCATATCAGATTTGTACTAGTTGAGCCCGGTTGTAGGGTTCCCTGCATCGTATGCATCGTGTTATATGCTGGAGCTGTCAGAATGCTAAGAAATAAGGAATTTGTTATGCATTGGCGGGTGGCAAATTAAGACTGATTTCAGTTAATTGCACTTAAACATCATGCAAAGAACTCTGCACCTGTACGGCTGTACGGTAGCAAGCCAAATGATATCTTGCCATATACCGTGGTCATGCCTAAGGTCCAATTTAGCCTTTTTTTTTTAGCAAAGGGACAGTAGCTCTGCCAATTCTCCAAATGTAGACTGTTTAATCAAGCCAAGTACACCTAGCACTGAAGTCAAAATCCGTACTCTCTAGTCTCTACTGTACGGAAAAAATTATATGGCACCCTCTTTTCTCTCTATCTCTCTCCTCCTCTCCCTCTCTCTCCTCCTCTTTCTCTCTCTAGCTCGTTTCCTCCCTCTCTCTATCTCTCTCTAGGTGCAACTGTGGCACCAGGTGCCACCAAATTTTCTTCCATTGTACCTATCGTACAATGATGTTGTGCTGGCGTTAAATGCAGCACAAGAGCCACAAATGAAAAGAAGCACGAGTTTCACTATTAGCAACACGTATGTAATCTGATCATAGGTCGTTAAGTTTGCAAAGAGATCCACAGCTTGTACGATTTCCTGTCCGGGAATCCAGTATTTTTTTAGCATAGATGTCCCGGACCCGATAATATGGAACATTTCAATTATTCTTTTTAATGCATGGAAGTTACATTCAGTGTGGTTGGTTTGTATATTTTATATATTTGGTATGGTGTCAAAATATCAGCACGGTGGCTCTTACAATGCATATACATCCTCCGAGACAACAGATTTCTTTTTTGATGTTAACGTGGATAATTTCGAAGAAGCCTTAGATAGGTAAGTCTCTGTGATTATAGATATTTTTAAGCTCATCTATAGTTTTTTTTAGATGAGGTGATGATTTCTGCCCTGCAGATCAGCATGCTGCTTTATTAATAACGAGGTGGTTTCTGTTGCACAGATTTTCACAGTTCTTTATTAAACCTTTGTTGTCAGAGGATGCTGTTCTTAGAGAGATAAAGGCTGTTGATTCTGGTGAGCAGTTGCTCTTTACACGTTTATGCTATTTGTATCTAGGAAAAATATTGGTATGCTATTTGTATCTAACAGGGCACATGGTTCTATGGTCTCCCATACGAAAACAAGAGTGTATCTCAAAATAATTATGCTTATACGGGTGGTTAAGATTCCACCAATTTCACCTTATCGCAATCACTTTATAATTTACAGCTGTATTATTTAGAGTACTGAAAAACACATTATTGCTAACATTGTTTTTATGTCCTTACAGAGCACAAGAAAAATCTGTTATCTGATGGATGGAGAATGTATCAGGTACTTAAATTTGCAACTTGGTTACTTAGATATAACAGACATTCTTTCATTCAATATTATGTCATGCCTGTCTCAGAAACTACAATCAGTAGCATAGGCGTTTTGAGTATGCATCTCTCTTTTCAAAAGGTGTGCAGTGTGTGTCCATATTTGGCAAGATCTAAGCCCAATTTATCCTCTGTATATCCTGTAGTTTTCATTTATTTACATTTAATTCCATTACGCATACTGCAGTGTTACTTAAGCTTCTGTTTTAATTTTGCCCACAGCTCCAAAAACACCTGTCTTCAAAGGATCATCCTTACCATAAATTTAGCACAGGCAAGTAATTTTTGATGCTATAATCTTCCAACTAGGAGACTACACATCTTGTTTTCATTATGGTAGTTATTTTGTATATTCATGCTAAAACCTTGAGAGGATGAAACACAACAAAATGTATCATTTTTCTTGTGTTCTATCTCTAAAAATAACATCAGCTCCACAAATCACTTTTTTTTATAAAAAAAATGAGTTGAAAGAATGTTCAGTTTGTCCATGTAAGTTGAAACTTCTGTATCTAAATCTAAATCAATGTCAAACAATGTTTGGGTTTTCCTATCAACTCTCATGCATCTCTAATAAGAGCTTGTCTTGTGGATAATTTTTATATTATTATATATATCTTATTTGCTCAAAGTTCATTGTCCCAAATATATGAAACAAGTAAAAAGTTTTCTTATTTGTGACTGCTTATTTGTCATTCAATACATCAGGAAGTTGGGAAACACTAGAAACTAAACCAAAAGAGAGGGGCTTGGACATCAGGCTTGAGCTTATGAAGTTTTACGAGAATTATTCAGCAAATCTTATGCACCTTGTTGTTTATGGAA
Source organism: Raddia distichophylla (assembly GCA_005191435.1). Classification (NCBI taxonomy): domain Eukaryota; kingdom Viridiplantae; phylum Streptophyta; class Magnoliopsida; order Poales; family Poaceae; genus Raddia; species Raddia distichophylla. Next base: position 532,601 of record SPJY01020124.1, on the reverse strand, counting down.
AGGGTAAATATTTCAATATAAATCTATTGTCATACCTGCACCAATTTGTTACTGATAAAATGACTTTTGTAGAGAGCCTCGATTGCATTCAAAGCTTGGTTGAACGCTTGTTTAGTGATGTCAAAAACACTGATCAAAGAAGCTTCAGATGTCCAAGTGAACCCCTTACGCAGGAACATTTGCAGGTAGAAACTTGAAGGAACACAAATCACGGTAGATGGGTAGGATAGAATACTTGGCGCAGAACCCAAACTCAATAGTTTTTATTAATTTATTTGTCACAAAAAGGTAAATAAAAACAATGGAAAACGGCATGTAATTTACTAATACTTGCCATGCAGCTTCTTGTCAAAGCAATTCCGATAGTAGAAGGTGATTATCTAACAATATCATGGCCAGTTACACCTAATATCTACTTCTACAAAGAAGGCCCTTGCCGTTACCTCAGTCACCTTATTGGGCATGAAGGCGAGGGGTCCATCTTCCATATTATAAAGGAACTAGGTAAGTTAGATTCAATGTTATATTGTTGTACATATTCTTTTGCCACCATTATCTGTCAGACATTAGTCATTATATAGTCTCTCATCTCAACTTGTGTGATCTGCGACGTGTCCAACTTTGGCTACTCTAGGATGGGCCATGAACTTGGTGGCTGGGGAAGGCAGTGACAGTACTCAGTACTCCTTTTTCTCGGTCAGCATGAGGCTCACCGATGCTGGTCGTGGTCAGTTTCTATTTTGATTTTGTTCTTTTATAACTGCGACCACCATTTCATTTGCAAGCACATTTGAGCTTCTTATTTGCACATACAATGATTTAGAACACATGGAGGACATCGTTGGATTGGTCTTCAAATATCTTTACCTGTTAAAAGAAGATGGAATTCATGAGTGGATCTTTAATGAGGTAATTGACAGGAATATGATTAATGTGTGGTTCAAAATTACCTGGAAATTATTTCGTGGGCTTTGCTTCTATATGCAAGTAGGTGTTTGAGGATCAGAAATAAATGTTTTGCAAGCATTAAAGTTTCTCATCCTTGCACGTTTTCATTAGAAAAGTTTCTTCAAATGTTTCAGATTTTTATTGTTTGTGAGGAATAGCAATAAAGAATGACTGTAGCATTTTGTCACAAAAAATTTTTCTTGAAAAATATCGTATATCCCATATTCAAATCCTTTTCAACAAAATTTTCTATCCTCAGAATCAACAATGCCCTTCGAGACCAACTCAGGTAATTCCTGACACCTTCCAACAACGTAATGTCATTTGGCATCAACTCTATCTTCTGGACCGGCTCAGCATGTGCAACAATTGCATGGCTTGACGATGATTCATTTGATTTCGCTGCAAGAAGTTGAAATAACTTCTGTAGCAATTGTTCAATCCCTTGATCGTCCGCCATTTCTTAACTTTTCACTGCAGTCAACTCCGCAACTTTAGCAGCAAACTTACTCAATTGCTACCTTATCCACTCAAATTAGCAGCAATCTGCAGCACTTGGATGGAGATATTTACCTCTTACTGCTGCTACTGCTACCTCAGCCACGCTTCTTCCTTTGTAGCGTCTTGCCTGCTGCTAACCGCTGCTCCCTTAGCTGATTGCCGCTGCAGCTGCTAGCTGCTTGCTGACCGCTGCTGCTGCTACCTTCTCTGTTGCTAGCTACTGCCGCCGCTGCTACCGTCGCTAGCAGCTCGCCTCTACTCTGTCCCTTGATCTCACCGTATACACTGATGTTGATTGGGCCAAGTGCCTTGACATGCGCAAGTCCACCTCCGGCTACTGCGTCTTCCTTGGCAACAATCTTATTTCTTGGTCCTCCAAGCGGCAGCACACTATGTCCCGCTCAAGTGTCGAGGCTGAGTACCGTGGAGTCGCTAACTGCGTGGTTGAGGCATGCCGGCTTCGCTAGCTCCTGGTGCTTGACCTTTGTCATTCCTTATGAAAGATTAAGGTCGTCTAGTGTGACAACGTCAACGCGGTGTACCTCTCCATCAACTTGGCTTCACCAGCGCACCAAGCATGTAGAGATCGACCTACATTTCGTTCGTGAGCATGTTACTATTGGGTTCGAGTTTCCATGTCCCGAGAACTCAGCATTATGCCGACATCTTCACTAAGAGCCTTCCGACTTCTGTTTTCAGGGGGTTCAACTCCAGCCTCAATATCCGCGACGCTCTTGGCTAAGATTGCTGGGAGCTGTTAGACAATACCCCTGGCCGATTCTTCTTTATTAGGAGATCAGGCCCTTGACTCTGCCGATCCTCCTTTATTAGTAGATTAGGCCCTTGATTAGGACAATCAGGCATGGTTGATTCTCCTTTATTAGATTGATTAGGATTGTTTTTTATTCACCAGACATGAAGATAGCTTGTCTGTACTTACCATAGTTAGACACAGGCCCTGTACTATATATATGTACCATTTTCTGTCAATGAGAATCATCTAATTCTCCCTATTCTATCTTCCAACACATGATACATGTGATTCCAATATAGGATTATATAATACATATGCTATTGATGGAATGTGAGCATTTGAATCTGAGCATTGCATTCTTAAGACTCCATTATGTCTTGTTTATTTTTTATAAAAAAGCAGCCTAATTGGGTTTATAATTTATTTGTTTCCTGCAAAAATTCGTAGTATCGTTTTTTCATGTCTTTAGCATGTGGAAAAGCAAATATGATTTACATTTAATTACATAAATGTACATGCTAATATTTTTTTGATTTTCTAGCTTGCAGCAATAAACGAAACAGAATTCCACTATCAAGACAAAGTTCATCCAATGAGCTATGTGACTGATATTGTCTCAAGCATGCGGGTATATCTCTATCGAGCTCATTACATACTTCAGCTTTTCAACATCCTTATGATCACTGATCTTCTTGCTTAATGCTGGTATATCTCTTGTGGAGGTATTTGATCAATAATGACTTCAAGTACTAACTATTCTAGTGTCTAGGGTTTCAATGGGCTTGAATTTTTTCGTACTGCATTTTTTATCTGTAGTCAAGTAGTGTCTTCTGTCTTCAATTTCAAATAGTCATGAAATGGGTTGCAGTTGTTCCCACCAGAAGAATGGCTAGTTGGAGCATCATTGCCGTCAAAGTATGCTCCAAATAGAATAAATATGATACTGGATGAGTTGTCCCCCGAAAGAGTAAGGTAATATTACACCGTTCAGATTGTAGCTTTGCTTGTCCTTACGGTCTATATCAGTCTTTCCGTTTAAAACATATAAGCGTATATATTATTTTTTGGGGTAGTTCAAAGTATTTTATTGGCTGGCATTGGTAAATTAGCTACGGATGCTGTCACTCAATTATTAAGAACTATCATTGGGGGCGGATACCCTTCCCGATAAGTTGGTTTTTGTTCAGCCATCTCATCCTTGGTTCTGTTGGAGTACTTTTGTTCATTTGTGTGTGCATGTCTTGTGTGGCTAGGGTTGGGGGAAGGCACAAGTACAACATGCAGTTCTTCACATAAATTGGCACATGAAGTTAACTTTTAACCACTTTTTCTTTCTTTGATTTACTTCTATCTCTTCAGAATACATTGGACGTCTAAAAAGTTTGAAGGATCTACTAATTCTGTCGAGCCTTGGTACAATACATCATATTCTGTTCAAAATGTTGCTCCGTTTATGATAGAGGTTTGCCTTTTCTCATCAATAATGGCGTTTCTAATTTATTTTCCGCATCTTATACCACATGACTGCTTATTTAAAATTTCAAATATATGTGAATGTTTCTCCATAACATATTGTAATTGATTTCCTCTACTTGGCAGCAATGGGTTCAAAAAGCTCCTACTGAGAAGCTCCATCTCCCAAAGCCTAATATTTTCGTTCCAAAGGATTTTTCTCTTAAAGAAGCACATGACAAGGTTAAGTTTGGTATGCCTTGTTTGCGGTTATGGATTGTTCAAATATTTACATACTGAATGAGTTTAAACAAAAAAAGTTTGTTTTAACAGGTTATATTTCCAACAGTATTAAGGAAGACACCACTTTCACGGTTGTGGTATAAGCCCGACATGCTGTTCTCCACTCCAAAGGTTCACATTGTAATTGATTTCCACTGTCCATTGTCAAGACACTCCCCCGAGGCAGTTGTTTCTACAAGTCTCTTTGTTGATCTGATAGTAGATTATTTGAATGCTTACGGTATGCACGAAATATTAAGAAATTATTGGATGATTGTATATTTGTCTATGTATAACAGTTCATTTGGGAATTACCCCCACCAATTTTAAGTTCGCATACTGACATTTTTTTGGGCAGCTTATGATGCTCAAATTGCTGGTTTGTTCTATTCAATATATCTTACTTCTACTGGATTCCAGGTTTTATTCAGTTGCCATGCTCCTTTTTGTTTCAATTTCATGCAATATGAAGTGCTGCTATTAGGCTACTTTTGAATTATAACCCAAACACTTGACTGTCTATTTTTAAAGGTTTCAATAGGTGGCTACAATGACAAGATGAGAGTTCTGCTAAATGCCATAATTAAGCAAATAGCTAACTTTGTAGTGAAGCCGAACAGGTTTTCTGCCCTTAAGGTAAGATACAGGTCCTATTATATTTGAAGTATGGGTTTCCTTGATAATTTACTCTCGGGCACATTTAGATATTTGATTGTTCCCATTGTCATAAACTTTACATGGATCAGCCTTTTTACTGATAATCACTGCTGAGTTGTGCCATCTTCAATCTTCATTCCTGACTTGTGGGTTCTTACAATTAAAATCTAGTGCTAGTATTACTTGGGCTGCATCAGTGTGATCTGAAACTCTTTAGCATAGTGATGTTTTCCTGTGACGAGTTCTTTTATGGCTAATTGTTGACCAACATCTTACATAACAGGAAACTTCTGTGAAGGACTACCAAAATTTCAACTTCAGCCAACCTTATTCTCAAGCTTCATATTATCTCTCTTTAATATTGGAAGATAGAAAATGGCCTTTGGTTGAGAAGCTTGAAGCACTTTCTAAACTTGAACCAGATTCTTTTGAAAAGTTTGTGCCACATTTGCTTTCGAAGACTTATTTGGAATGCTATGTTCAAGGTTGATAAAGTTTCATGTTAATTATCATGCAAATATATTTCCAAGGGACTGGATGCCTGGATGGGCATGCATTTCCAATTGTACTTACTAAAAGTTCTTGTACTTACTAAAAGTTCTTCTTGTAGGGAACATTGAACCAAGTGAGGCAAAATCTGTTGTCCAGGAGATTGAAGAAATTATATTTAATACCCCTAATTCTATGTTCAAATCCATGTCTCCATCACAATATCTGATTAAAAGGGTTATCATGCTTGAAAATGAGTTAAAATGCTACTATCAACTTGAGGGCTTAAATCAGAAGAATGAAAATTCAGCGGTTCTCCAATATATCCAGGTAGTTCCTTCTAAACTACAGCAAAAGGGTGTGCAAATGTTAAGTAGATTACTGATCTGTGATGATCATCTTATCTTTATTGCAAAATTAATGGTGTTTGGTTTGTGGTATGTGATCCTGTTCCCAGGTAATTAGTAGTTATGATCAATTAGAGTTGGTAGCTTGCCACTCAATTGAGGATAACTTGGTAGAGTTGGAGAGTTATGCCTTTTTAAACAGTATTATGCAATATTGTGCTAACATGAAAAAATGCAAAATTAATACCAAATACTCGAATTCAACCAGTTTTTTGTGAAAAATCAATTGAAACAGAATTAACGTCAACATTCTACTTTTCGGAAAACCTTATCGAAAGGAATTTCCATCTCCAGTGGTAGCTGGCTGGTTATGACCTGTGATAGGAACCCTGGATTCAGCCCCCTTTTTTTTGTGTGTGTGTTTGTGGTGGTGGTGGGGGGGGGGGGTTAATTCAAAGATGAATCCCTTGCACAGTTGCACCGCATCATATAATCACTCAAGACTAGATACTTTTCCCTGGATCAATATAGTAGGTTGATGGGTTCTTTAATGGTCGTATGAAGTGTGCCCTGTTAAACAGCTAGCTATATCTCTGAAGAGTGTTCATATCTCCATCATCCTAATCCTAATCTTTTCTAAACATTAATGACACCTAAAGAAACAAAAGTGTCATGGAAAAATCATTTTCCTTGCATTAATGCCTCTCTCTTCATCTAATCATCTTTAGGGAAGGCAAAAATACTTTTGGTTCCGAATACCCGTGGGTACCAATTCGACAGGTTCGAGTATGGGTCCAATTTTATTTGGCTCTGGGTCCAGGTCATATTCTTGACCCATGAGTACCTGAAATAATTTTAAACTGGAATATTCTTGACCCATGGGTACCTGAAATATTCTTGACCCATGGGTCATATTCTTGACCCATGTGTTGCTTTTGTGTGCTGCTTTTGGCCAGCTATGCTGTTCCTTGGCCTGGGAGTGCTCGACTTTTGTATTGTACAAAGACAACCGAAGCTTTGTATTTGCGAATATCTTCTGTCCACCTCGTCGCCACCTGTTCATCCATGAGTGAAAATTTACGTCTTCTAAACTGGAATGTGCGTGGTCTTGGCACGCCGGCTCGCAAAAGCGTTCTTCGCAATCTGATCTCCTCCACCAGAGCAAAAATCGTCTGCGTCCAAGAAACCAAGCTTTCAAATCTAGATGCAACTCTTCTCACCGATTGCGCTGGTCATCAATTCACCAAAAGTTACGCATACAAACCGGCTGATGGCTCGCGTGGTGGCTTAATGCTCCTCGTGCATGAAGAGTTCTTCTCCTTAAGCTCCATTGTCGTTTCAGAGCATTGCCTCTCCGCCATTGGAACCCTGGATTCAGCCCCCTTTTTTTTGTGTGTGTGTTTGTGGTGGTGGTGGGGGGGGGGGGTTAATTCAAAGATGAATCCCTTGCACAGTTGCACCGCATCATATAATCACTCAAGACTAGATACTTTTCCCTGGATCAATATAGTAGGTTGATGGGTTCTTTAATGGTCGTATGAAGTGTGCCCTGTTAAACAGCTAGCTATATCTCTGAAGAGTGTTCATATCTCCATCATCCTAATCCTAATCTTTTCTAAACATTAATGACACCTAAAGAAACAAAAGTGTCATGGAAAAATCATTTTCCTTGCATTAATGCCTCTCTCTTCATCTAATCATCTTTAGGGAAGGCAAAAATACTTTTGGTTCCGAATACCCGTGGGTACCCAATTCGACAGGTTCGAGTATAGGTCCAATTTTATTTGGCTCTGGGTCCAGGTCTTATTCTTGACCCATGGGTACCTGAAATAATTTTAAAAGGAGAGAATCCTACCCGACCAATCTTCCTACCTCGGCCCATCACCGACGGTTGCCCATCACCACGCTGGCCAACTAGACCAACCCCACCTCACCTGACACACCACCAGCCACCCCACTCATCCCCAATCCTCTCAGCTCCCTTAGTCACCGGTGTCTTCCCACGCCACCCTCACTCTCTTTCTCTCCAAACCGAGGAATTTGCTTATGCACCTTGAAGAAGTGGTCTTTACCTTTTTGCAATCCCGCGGATGGGATTCATTAAGATGACATCTCCATCAGTCAAACCACCGCTTATACGTCATTTTCGGGGTTTTTTACGAGATTTCGTTGCTTTTCCTAGCCTGGAGCCCTGTGAATTGACACCATTGCCACCGTCTCCTCTCTCTCTCCCATCTCCTCCTTTTCTCTCTTCCCCATCTCCTCCTTTGCTAACTCTGGCGACCATTGATCCGATGAGCACAATGGCCATTGCAGCAAGCCACAACGACGCGTGACAACGAGCCATAACGGTGCAGCAGCAGAGGAGGCGGCGACGCTAGAGCATGGCGGTGGCGTCGCCATGGCGGGTTCGGGTCTGGGTCGATGTTTGGACCCATGAATGATTTTGGGTCCAAGTCCAGGTAGAGTGGCCAGGTCTCGAGTCGGAGGTGCAGACTCGATTGTCATTTCTAATCATCTTCTATAACATGTTCTAGTTCTAGAACTAGCTTAAAAGAGGGCAAGAGGCACTCTACAACAAGCATGGTCATCTTGTTGCTATTGCTTCTAATATTTTCCATGAATGAAGTTGTTCGCATGTAGGGCCAAACTTCTTGAAACGGTCTATTGAAATAATATAAAATTGAAAGTAGTACAGAAACTAATGGAAGATATAGATATTTGTCTCCTTGTCACATAATAATGTCTGAAGTTACGGATCAGAGCACTCTCAGTACAGGACTGAAGCATCTTAGCCATCAGTTACTAACATGAAGTGCGACTGAACTTGAATGGAACAGTCGATTTGCCAGACCAAGTCATCTTTTTCAACATTTAGATTAAACACATGAAAATGACATGTACGTATCTGTCTCGAAAATATAAGAAATTTCATGATAGCATTATTTTATAAGGTTTAATAAACCTGTTAAAGCAAAAAGTAGTGGTCAATTGAGTTTTAGAGACTGTTGATGCCCAAAATTACATTCTTTTGTGATTGGAGGGAGTATGTTGTTTGTAAAATGAAGCCGTTCCATTGAGTGTGATATGTATATAAACCGACAGTTACTTTGCTTATAACTCCCTTGAAAGGATATATCTCAATAAATTAAAATAAATGTTCTAAGTTAAACGTGTAACATTCTTTTAACAAAGAAGCATGCTAGGATACTAAACATATTTAACATATTCAGGTTCATCAAGATGATGCCATCTCAAATATCAAACTTCAACTGTTCTCTTTAATTGCTAGCCAGCCTGCTTTCAACCAGCTACGGACTGTTGAGCAACTTGGGTATATAGTAGGTCTTTCTCTAAGGTATATGGTAAATGCATTTATTTTTAAACATATTGCTTGCTACTTGTTCGTTTTGGAAAAACATGAAGATTTGGTCGCCACGATCATTTATAATCCTAGCTTCTTTTATTGAACAAAAGTAATCCAGTCTAACAAGAATATCCTTAACCACCAGCTCTGATTGTGGAGTCCGGGCACTCGAGGTTGTTGTTCAGTCTACAGTAAAGGTACAAGTGCAAAGTTAAGAGTAATCAGCATGAAAAATTATCTGCTCCTTTCTCCTACTTATCCTGTGTTTGACACCTAGGATCCTTCATATCTCGATGCTAGAGTTGATGCATTCTTCAAGACGTTCGAAAGCAAAATCCATGAACTGTCTGACAAGGATTTCGAGGTTAGTGGCTTCAGTTGCACTTCAGAACTAATTGAGCGTTCAGTTTTTCTAACTTGATATATCAAATATTTTAATCTCTTTCATAAGTGCGCGCTATATGTTATCTAAAGCTTTTTGCTAAAAAAAGGTTCTCTAAAGGTAGGCAGACACTGAGCCACATGCACTACAAGGGTACGAGTGAAAAACCATGTACATAATGACAACATAGAAGGGGTTTAACGGTATTAGTACTGTGAATTGAAAGAACGGAGAAACATGATGTGCGTAGTTGAATTTATCCATACTTGTCACGTTAGTATGATATTGGATTATTGTGTCCTCGATCAGAGCACATTACCTTACATTATTATAGTTTATTTTTTGCATGTCAGTGTAGCTCATTGGGCATTAACATGGCCTTCTTTTTGCAGAGAAATGTCAAATCACTTATTGATTCAAAACTGGAGAAATTCAAAAACTTGTGGGAGGAATCTGACTTCTACTGGGGAGAGATTGAGTCAGGAACTCTCAAATTTGATAGGGTTGAGTCTGAGGTAAGCGCTTTCTCTTCTCGGGCAATTGGGCAACATTGTACGACCATGATAAGAGAAATTTGTATCAAATATGAAGCAAACAGGAAAAAATGAACAAAAATATCATGAAGTTTTCCAGAACAAAAAGAGGGGAAGTATATATAACTGATCTTATTTCCAAAGCAAAGCAACGAAATAAAAAAAAAAGCGTGCTCTTTTATAATAAAGTTGCATCTTTATTCTTTATTGGCAAGATATATGACCTGAAAAAAAAAACTGCAGGTTGCTCTTCTAAGAGAGCTCAAGAAAGAAGAATTCATCGAATATTTCGATCAATACATAAAAGTCGATGCACCTGAAAGGAGGACAATAAGCGTGCAAGTCTTCAGTGATAACCATTCGGCAGAGTTTAAGAAGGCTATCGCCGAAGCTGATACGCCCAAAACTTGTCGGATAACGGACATATTCGGCTTCAATCGATCAAGGCCTCTGCACCGCTCGCTGAAGGGAGGGCCAGGCCGGATCACAATGGACTGACAGCCATTACGCTGCTATTCTCTTCCGTATCCACTGTACGAGTAGTATATAATATAGCCTGTGGATATGCATGAACTCTATTTCTGATTGGACTTGTATTGCTCACACACGATTGCGCGATGCTATTGTAAGAACAGATCTAAGTGCAACAGCTATAGAAAACAAACCATGCACAACTGCACGCTTTTCTTTCTTGGATGTGTTTCTTCTTTCAGCTATGCAGTCTATGTACGAAGCACAATGACATTGAGCGCATTGCGCAAGAAAGGCAGCATGACGAGCCGAGAACAACACGTACACACAGGCGCGGCGATCCACGAAGGCGTCACCGTCGACGAGCGGCGCCCCACTCGTAGCCGCCGCGGTGCCAGCGGCAGCGGAAGGAGCCCCGGTGCGCGGTGGGCGAGCACACGCAGTAGTAGTGCGTCGGCAGCTGCTCCCTCTCCCGCCGCCGCAGCACGGGAGGAGTCGCGGGCGCGGCGCCCCCCTGATCCGGCCGCTCCCGCCGCCGCTTGCCGACGCAGCCCGGCGGCATGGGCGGCAAGCCCGGATGGCACATGCTCCGAGCCCGAGTTGCGGCTCTGACGGCGAGGCCGAAGCTGCAGCGAACCCCACTCCACCGCTCCACGTATAACGAAAGGCGGCGGAATGGGATCGGGTTCTGGTGTTTTCCGGTGGGAAAAGGCGAGGAATATTTGTGGGCTGCGCTGGTGGTGGCCGATGCTTTTGGTTTTGTGAGGTGGTGAGCGGGAGGGAGGGAGGGAAGCGCAAGCGGGGCGTGGCCGCGTGGGGGAGGAGTGAAGCTGATAGCTTTTTTTCTGAGAGAGAATGAAGCTGATAGCTGAGGGCGGCTGGGGATCGCGTGAGGAGCGCGTTGGCGCGCCATGCCGCCTTGGTTTGTCTCGTCTTTCATCGTCATCCATTCATCCGGATGTGGATGGCTTTCCTTCCGATGCACTACTTTGTTGGCGTTGCAACTTGGAAAGCTCGGAGCTGGAGTGCGCGCGGAGGGTCCGGGCCAGGAGGTCGCGCATTCCTCCCGTCCTCTCGTGGCTTCTTTGCGGCGGCCCAGTTGTTTATTTTGTCCTCTCCTACTCGTCCGTGCTATATGTTGTACCAGGGCATCAATCGATTGCTTGGAGCGTCCGGTTTGGCATCTAGTGCTTCACGTTCGATATTGTTCTACGGGCTTTGAAATCAAATTGGTTCCTTAAATATGCCTGCTGATGACCAACTGATCTAGAATACTAGTCTAGTCATGTCCTCGAATTTTTTAAACTAGGCAACCCTGGTCCCATTGATCGTTCACAGGCAGTTTGAAACAGGTGGCCGCACACATGCATGTTAGCATCGCTCAAGCTCACGTTAAAAAGCGTCGGGAGGAGGAGCTAGCATTTTACCATCCGCATTCGATATTCTATTATTTCACTCCATTTCACCATTAGTTACCCTCTCTATCCTTCTCTCTAGATTTTCTTCATAATTTACACTGCACTCTAAAATATTCATTCTCTACATCAGCTACTCTATTCAGAATTACAATGTTTTGGAGTAGCTGATACGGATGCTCCAGTCCATCAGCTACTCTGTTCAGAACTACAATTTGTTCCCCCTTTTGTTCTAGGGTCTGATGTCTTAGTCCATGCTGTCAAAAAACGAAGTGATTCCCGTTAGGGCTCTAGAAGGTCAATCGTGACAACTGTCCTACTTAGCTGTCTAGCATTAAAAATTTTAAATATAAAATATTTACACAAGATATTTTATGAAAGTAAATTAGACAAAACCAAGCACTTTAGAAGCACCGAAGCACTAAAGGATCCATGAGATCATTATGAAAGTTTAGTACAAATGTCATTTGAAATTCTATATGTCCTAAAGAAGAAATATTCTAGGTGTCTCATTGTAACCTTTTGTTATTGAAAAATCATGAATAAGATTAATAAAATACTAATAACTAAACTTACTAAATAATTAAGGATTAATTTTTTTGTTCAGACACGATGATTGCATGATGGTAACCCTACAAAAAGGAGCAATACCGAAGAAACATTAAATGCAGGTAATGGAGCAACCATTAGATAAGCAACAAGGCAAGGAAGTGATCACCCACAATAAAGAATAACAAAATTAGGAAAGAATGTGAGAGAGAAGCTAGATGAAGTACCCGCTTCTCGTCGAAGAAAAAGACACGATGAGTTGCATGATGGTAACCGCTACAAAAAGGAGCAATACCGAAGAAACAATAAATGCAGGAAATGGAGCAACCATTAGATAAGCAACAAGGCAAGGAAGTGATCACCCACAATAAAGAAATAACAAAATTTGGAAAGAATGTGAGAGAGAAGCTAGATGAAGTACCCGCTTCTCATCGAAGAAGAAGACTCGTTGAATGGCTAGGAGCAAGATGCATGGGAGTAGCCTCAAGGGTGGGATACGGTAAGGAATATAATGGGTGCCATGCTAGTGTTTTCTTGGGTCAATTTGAGATATTTTAGAAAAAAAAAAAAGGAATAAGTCCATTTTATGTACCTCAACTATCGCGAACGTCCAAAAAACCACCTAAACTATGATTTGGTCTGTTTTACATACCTGAACTTTCAATACCGGCTTAAAAACCATCACAACCCTGTTTTGTTTGATGGTTTTGCTGACGTGGCACCATGTAGTAGTGGTTTTGCTGACTAGACTGACACATGGCGCCACTACGCAGTGCCACGTCAGCAAAATACCTAATAAAACCAGGTTGTGATGGCTTTTTAGCCGGCATTGAAAATTCAGGTATAAAACAGACCAAATCATAGTTTAGGATTTTTTTAGACTTTTGCGATAGTTGAGGTACCTAAAATAGACTTTTTCTTAAAAAAATATAATAGCGTCACTAAGAAGTGTAGTGCTGCTATTTTTCGCTATAGCATATTTAGTTGTTTTAGTGAAAAAGTCTTAGAGCTTAGTGTTTGGAGTCAAAAAATGCTATAGCGCTGCTATAGCCCGCTGTTTAGAACCTTGTACAGTGGAGAAACCTAGAAAAAAAACAACAGTACCCTCTGATAAAGGAATCAGCATTTTACCCTTATGACATTAAAATATGGTATTTAAGGTGTTGAGAGATGGAATGTAAGCTGTGGAAAGATTTCAAAGCACTGGAATATTAAAGGTAAACTACTGAAATATTTGTATTAAAGCATTTAAATGTTTAAAATAAGCACTGAAAATTCAATGTTAAGTGCGTAGTAGAAGAAAACAGGATGTTTTATGAAGGCGGACACGATGTTTTATAAGAGCAAGTGGAATATTTCGGTGGTGAAACATAAACAAAAATTAAATGTTTGAGAAGAGCAAATGATATGTTTCACAAAAACAAACTAAATGTTTTATAAAAGCAGATGAGATATTTTAGTAGTGACACATTAAAAAATAAAAATGTTTTATAAAAGTAAACGAGATGTTCATGGGAGCAAATAAGATGTTTCACGAGATCAAATTGGATGTTTTAGTAGAGAAAACATTAGTACAAAAGAATGTTTCAGGATAACATAATGTTTAACAAGAAGAATAAGATATTTACATACATGATATTGTTTCAACCCAAATTTGGAGATCCATCTTCTCCAAAACTTGAGGAGGAGAGGAAGCAAGGGGAGGTAGATCAGGCATAGAGAGAGGTAGATAGAGCATGCGGGAAGAGGGAGAGAGAGCGGGGAGGTTAATGGAGGATTGCATGCTTGGGAGAGATATAGATGTGAGACTGAGAGCGAACACAATAATGTGAGCAAAGGAGGTAGAGGATATCTAGGGTAGAGGAGGGAGGGGGGGGAGGGGAAGCGTATCCTCTGCCTTTAGTTGTTTCAGGGCAGAGGGACCATAAGGCAGCTGATGGCCGTTCATCTCAAATCTAACGACAGGCATCAAATCGAAGGGTTAAGAAACCCTCGTTCGCAGAAATCCCCTCCTTCCCACAAGCCCCAGCTCGAGCAGCCACCGCCAGGTGAGTTCGTTGTCGTCCTCCGCCACCTCCGCCTCCGCCGGCCTTCCTCCTCCGCCATGGAAGCTGCCCCAGCTCTCTTCCTCCGCCACTGCTACCTGTGTCACCCCGCAGGCCCTCATCATCCTCCTCCGCCACCGCCGCCATCGACGCTGCCGCCTGCCCTCGTTGTCCTCTACCATCGGCGCCGGTCGTCGTCCTCCTCCGCCGCCAGCACCATCGACGCTGCCGCCGACTGTATTCATCCTCTGGCCAGCTGAAAACCTAGAATCCTTCTGCTGTTTCTGGCCAGCGTTTTAAGTTCAGTCCTTGTGATCTGTTGCAATGTGGAAATGCATTGCAGTGTCTATAGATTCTGAAGTAGCATGCCAGTTAAAAAGGGGAGAGCTAACTATAGAGTACTGGAAGCATTTTTACCATCTGGAGACATTTCTTTGTAGATTTATTTTGTTTCTTTTGTTTTTTGTTGCTGCTATTTACCTGATTAACTGAACTCTCTTCTGTAGCTTATAGGTCTGTAGTGTTCTTTCATCATGTGAGGCATCTTTGTCCCTTCCCAGTTTTTGCCTTCGATCCACAATGCTATATGCCAACAGAAATGCAGCTCAATGGCCCAACTGAATGTTTGAATTACTATATCTGACATTTTTCCACATCTCTTTCAGGAATAGAATTTCCTGGTTTTCTTCTTTCATTTCCCTCGAAGCATCATGATTTGTTTCCCCGATCTTCAGTAACAACCAGCTGCCACCGACTGTATTCAAGCCATCGAGCGTTGGCCCTCTGGCACCTCGTCGAGGGGAGGGATTCAAGCCATCGAGAGGGCTTCAAAGTCTGTTGCTGTTGTTGTCTATGTAATTTTTTGGTGTAAATTTTGTTTAAGTGCTGACAAGACGAGTGAGGTTAAATGATCTCTTTTGTCTTTTCCTCGAACACCTTGCTTTGCACATACAAATCTGCATGAGGTAACATTGCCATCAACTTTACTTCTATTCTCAAACTTCTTTCTAGTACTAAAGCCCATGCGGCCTCCATAATAGTTCCAAAAACTTCGTGCCTCCACCACATTACTAAATGTCATACCAAGTTTTGGAATCCAACTCGGTAATGCATGATCTCTGCACATGATCATATTAAGCAAAGTTAAAATCTACACATCTACAAATACATTAAATTCACATGGAAATGATCCTGTACTACAGAAATGTATTTACAGATCTGCACTTTAGCACTATAGAAATGTATTTACATAACAGAACAGAGACTAAATAGGAAGATGGGAAGTTTCTTTCAATGATCATGTACGATGTTATACAAACTATGATATTCACCCTTAAGAGCTGATCCTCCAGGAAATTTTTAATGGAACAATAGCTATTTATTCTAATTATTACTAGTATATTTGTGATGAAAAGGAGGTGTGAGACTGATTTCAAAAGGAGGTACCGATTTATACCTTGCTTGAGCTGTTCGAGTTCCTTTGAATGATGGATTGCTTGACTCTTGAGATCCATTGTTGGCTGCCATCGATGGGGATTGATTTTGATGGTTAGGAAACTGCGACAGTGTTGGATCCTGAGGGAAATTGTGAGGGAGATTGGGCGGCATTGCATCTACATCAGGTTTGAGGGGCTCCATTAGAAGAGAGGAGCAGCAGGAGGCAACAGACAACGGCGGCAGCACTGCTGCTCCCGCCAATATGCAGTTATTTACCCTAATCCCGCGTCCCGCTCTCTTGCTCGAATGCCTGTCGTTAGATTTGAGATGAACGGCCATCAGCTGCCTTATGGGCCCTCTGCCCTGAAACAACTAAAGGCAGAGGATACACTTCCTGCAGGGGAGGAGGGGAGCCGGTGAAGTCATGTGTGAGTGAAAATTGGGTCATAACTTCTTTTTTTTTTTTTTGTATTTTGAGACTAGATATTGACCTTTTACCTTAGGGTAATGGTGGGAGGGGATCAAGGTAGGAGGTGTGCCAACATAGCGGCACGAATAGACGAAGACGGGTAGGACAACGGCGGGTAAACTAATGTCGATGAGGTTGGAAAGAGAGAAGGATATTGTGGATCATGTGTGGTAGCCGAAGGCGGTGAGGAAGTGCCAGGTATATTTGATAGGCGAAAGAGCAGACTAGCAAAGCCAGAGCAGGGAGAGCCAGACAACAGGGTAAAGCTGTCTACTCGTCCCTCTTTTTTTTCCTCTTGCTTATATATACCTATTTCTCCGATGTCGTAGAACTTTTTTTTTTCAGATTCTCATTTTATCTTAAGATGGTCGCTCGGCATTTTTTCCCTTCCGTCTGTTTCGTCTATTATTGAACAAGTTTTGAGTTGTTCCATGATTTATTTCATTATTTTTTTTTGCATAATTATTTTCATCACTGGATAATTGAAACACCGTCGCTGAATCGCTGGGGGACAAATCAAATGTGGATCATTTCAATTCAGTTATCAGGATATTCAACACCCACCAATAATTCCTTCTAATAAATTCAAAATTATAAATAGCTCGGGTGAAGTCGACAACACCCGTTCTCCATCACATGAGCAACTAGACCAGCTAAAAATTTCTCATGGTCAAAATATACAACCACATCGCGCAAACTGAAGTGAGAAGCCCAAACTAGAGTTTCAATTATCCGCTGGCAAGTATGTACAGATATCATGTTAACTAATGACATTTTCCTTCGTCATCTTGGTGATTTTCGTCAAATAGACCCATTGCAGCTAATTGGGAATTATCTGATGAGGTACCTTTCTGGTTGGAGAGCAAAATGAATTTGATAATATAACCATCACAACGCACCTTTTAGCTACGAACACTCGGCGCCTGTACAAACTAAAAACACTAATAGCTCCTGAAGAAATTCTATCTGTTATTCATCCAAAGAAATATTTATCTATCACTGCCTATTACATCATCCCATGAGCAAAATTGTGTTCAGCCTCAGGAATGATGCTAAACCATGAACAAATAATTCAAGTCCTCCTCTGTCAATCGAGTCTGACGGGCACCAGATCTATCTTCCCCAAAAGCAGAAGCAACCATCTCCCGCTTTTTCTCCTGACAGGTTATACAGCTTAGTAAGGCAACATGAGATAGTACATTCAAATATTCAGTCGCAAAGAAGCAGCACTTTGTAGTAGCTATAGAACGGGACGAAAAAGGTTTTGCATACAATGCGTTTGGTTGAAGGGAAGTAGAACCAAAGGAATAGGGAGTGAGAAGGGTAAGTTCGTTGGGAGAGAAGTATAACTGAGGATGGGAGTAGGGGCAAATTCCTTTTTGGTCAAGGGAAGTAACATGAGGGAAGGGGACTCAACCTTCTTAGCGGTTTTTGCTAAGGTGATAATCCTCAACAGCCTATGTGTTGCACGTCAGCCAATACTGCCACAAGGTCCACAAAACCAGTGAAAATTGCCTAAAACCAACCTTCGACCGGTCAAGGGGACCATTTGTGTCCTGTTTTGTAATCAAGGACCATGTTAACGTGTTTACTCAGCTTTCAAGGGCCAAAAGGATTTTTTCCAGTTTTTCCTACCAACTGGGTGGGACTGCACCAACAGGAACTTCATTCATTATGGATGAACTTCCGACGGAATTATGGTTTGTCCAGGGAAATTGGGGTGCCCAAAGCTTTTGTTCAGTCAACTATTGTGCCTGGAGGTCAAAAATCTATGACAATAAAAATGAATTGCTTGTTCCGAAAAAATCACAAGTCAATCTTACAACAGGTAACTTAAAGCTACATAGATGGCGTCTAAACTTCTTTTTATATTTAGCTCAAAATCAGATCAGCCTCTTCAGTGTTTTTGAAGACATTAGATGCTAGTCGGACGGCTGGCTGGCGCTTTAACACCTAATTCCACCTAGGTGCCGCCTAGCCATGGCAAAGGCGGGGAAAAACAGGCTAGGCAGCCACAGCGGCTGCCCGGTGCCTAGCACCAAAGCCCCACCTAGGGCTGGTTTTTAATAAACACTGAGCCCCATGTTGCTGGTTTAACTACCTAATAAAGATAAATATGCACACAGAATCTGAAGATGGGATGAGATTCTTATTAGACTACAGATGGTTCCAACTTCCCATGCTCAGGACTACAGGTTTTAAAAAATTGCCTGGTAAATTCAATTTTACCTGGAGGGCCAGAATACGATCTTCAACGGTATCTTTTACAGTTAACCGTGATACCGTGACAGGTCTAGTTTGCCCAATGCGATGAGCTCTGTCAACTGCTTGGTCTTCTGTGGTTGGATTCCACCAAAGATCAAGCAGAAGTACATGGCAGGCAGCCACCATATTCAGACCCAGACTTGCAGCTTTTAGAGACATAATCATAACAGTAACCTGCCAACACCGAGAGTTAACAATGAACAAAACATGGTACGGTTGAGAAATTACATGCACCAGATGCCATTAAATACAAACCTCCGGAACGGTATTGAAGTCTTTCACAGCTCTTTCACGAGCAGCAACAGACATTGTTCCATCAAGCCTTCGGTACTTTACAAGAGAAGCTTTCAAATGAACTTCAATTAAATCCAGCATTCCAGTCCATTGGGAGAAAACAATGGCCTTCTCTGTCATCTTAGTGCCACCATATTCTGAAGGAGAACTGTTTCCAGTGATTTTCTGGGTGGGAAACACCACTGACTTTTTGTTATCACTAAATTGGGAGGAATCTAGTTTAGGCAATGATAGAAGAATATCTATGGCAGCTCTGACTTTGGAAGATGCATAAGATGAATCAATCCCAGGCTGCTTTTTTGCGTGCTCCATGTCCATACAGGAATCATTAGACGGGAACTCGCTGGTTAATCTGTGCAGTGAGCATTCAAGGGTTCCTCGGGAGAATAATGAAGTTGCATTTAGTCGGAGTCTGCAATTGGACACTGGACACATGCAGTCATCACCATTAAGTTGCTCCAATATGCATTGGTTGCAAAAGACATGACCACACATAGTAACAACAGCATCTTCTGGTGCATCCTGCACAATTTAAGTTAGTTAAGAATCAGAATTGAAATTAAAGCAAAATAGCAGACATGAACACAATACCATAGTTCATGGCCTAGTTTCAAATTGGGTCAAGAAAACTGAACTCAAGAATCAAGATAAGTGTTAGCTTGCATCTTTTGTCACAGACAATGCACATTTAATACTCAGATGCATGCTAAACAGATGAAAGATACATTTTGGTGGCAAGCTATGGGTGTTTCTCAGCATCCAGGAAAGCAACCTCACCAGTCCATCAGCAGCATGTTAATAATTACTACTGCTGCATTTGGGATATACTTTTTTGTAATTTCACATTCTGGTGGTACAATAGCTGTCGATCCAATTGCCAGTAAGAAACCCCAAACTAATTCAAGTATATGATGCTACTAGTTACAAGAGTTACTCAAATAAATTACATTAAACCACACTCCACAGCAAGGTAATATAGCAGACCGAAAAATCAAATGCGGCGAATATTGAGAACAAGATGCAGATATGGAGAGTAAATATACAGATAAAACAACTTTAAACGCAATTAGAGAAGGGGGGCCAAAATAACTTACATTACAGAGGGAACATATTGCAGAGCAAGACTGCAAGCAAACCAGCAACTCTTGCTGTCTTTCCATTGTAAGTTTCTTTGCCATCTCCAAAGAAGACATCCAGGTAGAGGTAGATTCATGGCCTTTAACCAGGTGAGGGTGATCGCATGCCTGTCTGAGTCGTAAAAGCATCAACAGGATATTGACATAATTTTGCTTAACAGTACCAGCAGCTGCATAAACCTGCAGATAAATTATTAACTTGCACTAGTGAGCAGAGAAAACGTCCTTGAAGTTTGTGGATGAAAAAAACATCAGCAAGAGCCAGTAAACTTCAATGGATTTAAACATTCAATAAGTGCCTAAGTGGTAAACCCTGATTAACCTCACAACATCAAGTTTTGAATCAGGAATGGTACATGCTCATTCTCTAGCATCAACTACTGCCCTAGTTCCGGTATTTCAAGCATGCTGGGTTCTGTACTCTAGACAATCCAATAATATGTAATATTATCAACATAATAATGGAGTAACTTCCATAATTAAAAAAGTGATTTATTTATCAATATATCCATCAAGTAAAATGTTTTTACCTTAGTAAAAATAACAAAATCAAAATATCATTGACAGAAAATAAAACGTAATGTCAAACAAAAGATTAGTCAAAATTAGTCAAAATAGCAAACACACCTTGAACTGTTCTCGTGATTCAGCTTCTAGAGCATTATAAAAGGCACGCTCCTCACTAGTGAAGTCCACCGTCCGAAGAGAAACAGTCTTCGGAGGTAGGGAAATGATTGGTTCTCCATCAAGCATCGATGCTAAGACAATATGTCACAATTATTACATGAACAGCGAATATCGAGAACAAATAAATCAAATCCAACACTAATTGCAAAAGGTAATGACAGGCGAAAAGTGAAAGCTATGTACAACAGGAGGGAAGAAGGAAAGAAGACACCAATCAACAAATAACACTCTCTTGAAAAATACTGATATATGCCATTGACACATCAGGAATTCAAGGGTGTCATAACTACACATATCAAATCAATAACCAAGCAGTAGCCATACATTAGATCGCACATTGACAACATTCGAAAGTGGGAATGGTCTAACGAGGCAATTTTGCAGTACTAGGTCAGAGAACCCATTCATAGAGGTCATACAATGACTGCAATTTCAGTCATGGTGAATAGCATTAATAATACATTTAATCACATTGTAAGCATAAGCAAGTAACTGAATACACAAAGAATATAGAAACATTAAAAGTGATGTTTAACAAGAAGTCTATGAACTCAAAAGAGCACCTGGCATAAATGTAGGTTCAGAAACATGTTTCTGTATCAACTTATTAGATAAAAAAGGCAACTATATCTGCTGCACAAAGCCATCTTAAAAGAGAATAGTCCTGTGATTTGAGGTTAATAGGCTACTCAAACAAGTTGACTACCCAACTCATGGTTCGTGGTTGCTCTCAAAAATAACATAGCTGGCCATACAAATCAGCAAGTAAAATAAATGAGAATGTGCAATTAGGAAATAGAATAAGAAAAGCATCATTGAAAATTTGGCCAACATCAAGAGACATCAAGCAAATGAAAATCACAGAAAGAAAAATAATATATTTTTCAATACAGCTATCCAATACAAGTCAAACATAATACCCTAGTACTGGATAAAATACCACATGACCATATATGAAGATTAAACCAGACTGAAGATGGAAGTGCTAAAATACCATTGCAAGTAATGGAAGTGCTAAAATACCATTGCAAGTAAGAACGGAAATAATGTACAACTTCTGGACTACACATTTTAAGCTAAAATATTTGACTATTCAACATGATCCCTGAGCATCTCATTATCATCACTCTTACCTGAAGACACCAAGCAAACTTTAACACATTATTTGGAGAGAGTTGCAATTTTTGCTTAGCAAACAAATGATTGCTTCTAAATTATCAGATATGACAGTTATTTTGCAAATTAAGACAAGAAAAATGTCTCCTACTAAGATGTTACGAGTCATGTAAAGCACAATCAGATGGACACATTGTTTCCTGGGATATAATAAAATTTGACTTGATTTTTTAGATATGGACAGGCTGGGGATGGAAAATGCAGATAATATATCAACTGACCTTTAGTCCGACGAAGCATTACTGTCTTCAAAACAACTTGAAGCTTCTTGTAACCAGTAGCTGGGTTCCTGGTGATTGGCGTTTTTATCAAGCTGCAAAATTGCTTGTATACAGCATATGGATCATATCTGAGAAATCTAAAATAGCTGTAGAGATCGTCAACAGCATTCTGTATTGGTGTCCCTGACAAACACCACCTTCTTTTGGCTCGCAAACCCCAACAAGCCCTAGCAACTTGAGTTCGGTAGTTTTTAATGCTTTGTGCTTCATCAAGAATAACTCTAAACCACGAAACTTTTGCAAGAGGTTTCTCAGGCAAGCTGATCTCTGTTGCATTTCCATTTCTTTTGGTTTTCTTGGGAGTGGAAGCCTTCTTCTTTTTGCTGCCTGCAGTACCTATAGGAGCACCATACCTGTCAGGTTTCCCTTTCTCATCATCATCACTGTCAGGATTTGATTGCTTTGGCACCTCCATGCTCACTATAGAATATGTAGTTAGCACAACATCGTACTTAGTAAGCTCAATAGGATCCTTTGTTCGGTTGCTACCATGATAAACTAGAAAAGTCAAATTAGCTTTACTGGTGACTTTATTTCTAAGTTCTTCGGCCCACTGCCGTAGAACACTTGTCGGGCAAACAACCAGAGTTCCAGCAGGTGGACGGGTTTTAACAACATGATTTTCTATTTTAACTGTAACATTTGGTGCTTCAGAGCTACATGCTGGCTTTGCCCTTTTCAAACAAGGTTCGGCAGAGTCGTCGGCATCATCGTCGTCATCAAGAGTTACAGCTTCACATGGCTCGTGCTTAATAGGAGATGACTGTGGCAATGGTGATCTTTCTGTCAAAATCAGTGATATAGTTGACACAGTTTTACCCAGGCCCTGAAAGCATCAAATGATGTCTAAGATATTTTGCCCATTTTGCTGAAGAACAGCAGAAAAGGTAACTAGTATACCTGATCATCCGCAAGAATTCCACCAGAACAGTGAGAACCACTTGTCTCCTTTTGCACCATCCATGACAACGCAATTTTCTAACAATACTAATTACTTAGAAACTGGTAATGCTATTTTCAGAAAACAACATGGTATTGACAGCAAAGTGTACCTGATGTCTCAACAAAGGAACAGCTAAAACTCCATCAGGTGGACTAGCCTCAGACTTCGGTTGAGAAAAATCCTAGCAATCATTGAATATATTAAGCAGACTGAAAAAGCACATAAAGAAAAATAGATGCAAGAGAAACAAATCAATATAGCAACAAGAACTTACAGAAGAGAAACAAAACTACACAAAATACCAAATAATCCTAGTTCATCTTATCTTCATTAATTCATTTTAACTTCAATGCTCAATTACTTAGTTTTTCTGGCAATAACATTAAATCCAACACTTAAGAAGCCATAGGGAAACAGAAAAAAAACATAAGCACTGCATTACTAATAAGAAAACGATTTTGTGTTTTGTGTCTGAGCTGAAGGGATTAAAGATGCTAACCTTACTACAAAATATTACTATTCTTCCTCATTTAAGTAACCAACTAAACTTGAGAGCAAGACAGATAAAACAATCTAGAAGCAGATTCCATTAGCTTAATAAAAAAATGGGTTAAGAAGGTAAAAAACCCAGCAAGTACCAGCAGGTACTTGGGATAAAGAATAACAAATACCAACATGTAAATGCTAATTGTTTCGCAAAGCAAAACACCTCGATTAATATGAATCCTGTCCTGTTTTGGTTAAGAAATGGTTAACCATTAATAATTAATAATATCTTGTATGCCACAGGAGGAGCGGGCATTCTAAAAACTTTTGCAAGCTCAAAAGGCTAGCAGAAATATGCTGACACACATAATTCTAGTGAAGACGTTTCCAACATATTACCTTTCCTACAACAAGGTGTTTTCACAAGCAGTCGAGTTCTATATATAAAAACCATAACTATGACCAATTTGATTCTAAGAACAAAACAATTAAGAATTGCAAGAGCGAGACATAGCAATGAATACCAGTGACGATACCACAAATTAAAATTTTGCATTCCATTATTCTAGCAAATCTGGAATCATTAGCCAACTCTCTACGTTGGCATTTATCAGATTAACCCGTTACATCATATCACCATCCAGCAGATGAAATGAAGGAAAATTTTATGACCAGATAACTGATATTTTAGTGATGGGTGGCAGCAGCTAGAACAATTTGATAAGGATAAGGGAAAGAAGAATGCAGCAGTAAAGAATGCTAGATAACCTGCAAGGCAAGTCGTAGAGTTATCCTTTCATCATGTGGCTTGCATCTTATCCCTCCAAATCGGGGAAGAATAGGAATAGCAGACACAGATTGTTGAAAGTTATGATGGAGTTCTCCCTGGAGTGGCAATATATGACCACGATCGAGATTGCTACTACCTTCAATAATACATAAATCAGAGTCGCTGTTTCCATTTACATTGAAGCAACTGTTTGATAAATTTCCCGAAATAAATGAGTTTCCACTTCTATGAATATCATACTGATTACGAAATGCTGGAGGCATTTGATGTCTCATGTTCTTAAATTGGTGTTGATTATTGAAAGGAACAAACTTGGGGTTTGCCAAGGGATCCTCTGTAGTGGAGTTTCTGCTGGAGGGTACTGGAGAAGAATCAGTGCTAGACTCACTCCTGAAGCAAATGTCTTCAGATTGGTTCTGCTCAAACGCTGATGAGTCAGGGGAAGATACATCCATGTAGCAATCTGATAAAGATGTATCGTCACAATATTGATCTGAAGAGTCCACTTGCAACGAACCGCTTTCACAAATATCCTGTTGAAAATGATCCAGATCGTAGGCCTCATTGCTTTGTGGCAAATCATGCAGTGATCTTACGCTAGCCGTGTCAAGAGAACCATACTCTCGTTGCGGACATTCCCCAAACTCTCCATGCAGATATTCTCCCTGCACAGTTAGGCAACTACTATTGCCATTGTGCATGCTTCCAGTCACCTCACCGTTGTTCAACTCATTGTAAGAAATATCAGGTATAGCTGCATTGTGGTCAAGAGAAAACATGGTCATTGGTGTGAAATGGTTACTCTCCTGCCCAGTATTACCAAGCATTGCACCTGTACCCTCACATTTAACTTTACTCGCACCAGATTGCTCTGTGTAAAGATTACACGATAAATCTGTAGTGGATAGCAAATAATTAATCTATATACAGCATGCCCAAAAAAAAATGCAGTAGAGAGACGACATACAAGTGTTAATTTGTGACTCCATACCCACTAGGTTGTTTTCTGGTTTGACTTGTGTTTGGTCAAAGTACATCGTTTGGTGTCCAAAGTAAAGGTCAGTTGAGAGATCCTTGCATGAAGGTTCAGTTGCATCTTCAACTTTGCTTCCATGATTTAATGCATCCCTCGGGAAATGTTGACTGTCAAAATTGTCAGTCCTACCATTTTCAGCTAGATCTGCAAAGCAACACACGCCAAAAAAAAGTATTATACAAAAGGATAAAGATTAGGATTCATTTTGAAGCCATGATTACTCACCATTGACAAGCAATCCATAAGGGGCGGCCTCTGAGTGATCAAAAGTTCCTTCTCCTTCGTTGAATTCCATCATTACTTCCATCTGGCACTGCGAAGGATCTACATGTGTGTAGTTTGACCATAATCCTTCATCCTCAAATATTTCTGCTCATTTCATAGAGTGAGAACATTGACAACAATTGTGGAAAAGGAAAGCTATGCATGATGCATAAAGACAGTCTACCTTCCTGGTTAATGTCCACTGGTAAGTCTAAACAACCTTGATTGGCCTGTATAAATCACAGTGATGCGCATTTAAGAGCGGAATAAAAGATAAGAGACTTAATGAATGACCGAACAACGTTCCAAGCATAAAATAACAGTAACCCCACAAGCCTATGCCTAAAAACCATTAGTGCCTCTTCTCTTTTTTAAGAATAAAACCATTAGTGTGTCAGTAGCCTCAAGGAAACTTGGAAAGTTATGGATATATTCCCACAAAACTAACAGTCTATGATGGCATACCCTGGATATTTATTTACAACATTGCTGGTTGTTTGTGCAAACCATGTAAACAATGGACATGTGAACAAACAACTGGAGAAATAATTATTTACTCGATCCTTTATCACAAGACCATCTGACTGAAGAACAAAGATAACACAATGTAGAGCTGATGAATCCAGAACCCTAGCATCAAATGGTACATTTTCTGCCAAACATTACAAAGTTTGTAGAGTTTAACATGTTAACCTCCCAAAAAACTATTGAACAAAAAACAATGGTAACAGTTTATCATCACCAGTTGAACATGATATTCAAAAAACTAAGTATAGTCAAAAGCTTTATACTTCCTGCAGAATTCCCAGAGCATCCAGGTTTCAAACCATCAACTCACACTAAATTGGAGTCAAGTTCTTGCTAACAAGACAGAGCTTATTCACAGAAACAAAGGGGGTGAGCGGCACAGCCAGAGCGCTCCGCCCAGATGCAGTCAGCCTCATCATCGGCGTCATCGTCAAGA